>CM069865.1:75124959-75429959 GCA_036172795.1 Pelodytes ibericus | reverse complement strand
GAACTTACATAACTTATAGGTCTTCTTGAATCTTTGAGCACTTAAACTCATTTTAAAGGGGCTGTTCCAAAAGAAACATATTTTTAGATGAAATGTAACGAAAGAGACTGATCTGTCTATTTCCTCTCTCTTCCAATTGTGGGGTACATTTAACAGAGTTACTACTGTGGCACAGTTCAGGCCCTCCTTAAATATCATAGCTGGCTGAAACCTACATTTTAAGTATGTATCAAAAAAGCTGAGTTCAACAAGCAGAGGTTGATTCCACAGTAATGGCTAATGGCGGCACTTTCTCACAGGAGTGCATGAAAAGCTCCTAATTTGCCCAGGAAACGTCCCCCATAAACAATATTGGAGTCTACCCTTGATTCATCACCCTGATTAAATCCCTCTTTACCATTGTAATATAAGCCATCCAGCAAAGTGTGAGAACCACAGAGAGAATGGAAACCTGCTCCAAAAGTGATTTTACTCAATCGCTTGTTATATAAACAGTTTTCTGGGACATAATTTCAATACAGGAGAAAGTAATATTTAATTCAACTAAATATTGTTTTATCACAGTTTTTTTAGGTGACCGACACTATCTTTTATGTAAAACTGTTCGGTGTAAACTTTTTAAAACATGAAATGCGTTGGTTCATTTTTCTGAAGTTTGCCTACTGATTTTGCGGGAAGTAATTGTTCAATCTATTACCATTTCATGTCTTAAAATATTACCTTAATATTAATGTACCAAATCTAAACGATACAATGCTTTTTTCTTATAGAGTCCTCCAATGCCTCCTTATTGACCAACGCAGAGAAGATTGCCACAATTACCACCACCCATACACCTCAGACAATACCACAGGAAACAAAGTAAGAGCTATACTATTTAAAGAAAAATATCACTAGTTAACTACACAAAAAAGATGTTTAAAGCTGTACCATCACCTCCTTAGTCCGCAATTATGTGTGCTACAAACTCTTAAGACATGTGCCTCTGAAAAACACATTTTATTTAATTGGTTGCTGATTTATGATTAAAGAAGAATATTTCTTAATAGCTACACTTTTGTGTTGTTTTTTGTTTCTTCAATTAAAGGAACAACTCAAAACCAAAGCAAGAAACACAGTTTGAATTTAAAACACCACCAGCTACACAGGTGAGTCATTATTATTCATTATCATTGGGTGAACATCCTTGTTTCTTTAAAATTGGTTTTCGAAAGGAAAGAAAAAAGTAGTAACGGCTTAACGGAAATTATGTGATATGGATATGTACTGTAGCTTTAATTTTACACATGGCCATCTTTCCCGTTAAAGCTAAAATTCCAAGATCCTGGAATTTGTGTGCCCGACACAGACAGTATTTGTTGTGTGTTTGCATAAATACATAGTTACTATTAATATTATTAAGCACTACCCGCCATGGGATCAGTAGACAAGCCGCAAAGGATTTGATTTGAGTGCAGAGCACTGCAATGCACTTTTCTAAAATCGCCAATTAAAAAAACTCCTGGACTTTTTTTTTTTTTTTTACCATCTTTAAAAGAAATGAATCCTAAAATTGCTAGTAGGCTGTGAATTTGTTTATGTAAGGCAGCGCTCTTAGTTCTTCTAGAAGTTCATATATAAAGGGTTATGTGTGATCTAGAATCCCTGCTATCTAAGGACACGCCAGTTCAATCTATACAATCGGATGCCCAGCTGGGTCTCCACATGGGTCGGCAAAGTGTTTGTTTTATCTGTATCTCAGAAAATAAGTAGAATTCATTTCTCTCTCCCGTGGTGTATATTCAGTGTTTAAAGGGACATTTCCATCTAGATTGTTTTTCAGTATGTTGTAGAAGATCGGAAAGAAACTGAGACGACTGATCTATTTCTTGTTCTCCCCTTCACATGGTGCGATATTAAAGGGCGCCACCCCCTAAACCATTTTTGTACTGCGAATGTTGAGATTTTCTACATACTGTGTAGGCATATAATAAATGTGTTTGTGGTGACACCATAAACCGTGAACACCACAGATACATTTAAAAAAATATATATATTCTCTACATTCACAAAATACAAACAATGTTCACATGAACGAGCCCTCTTAGTGCAGAAACTTGATTACATTTAATCCTATAAGCCATCCTGAACGAATACAGAATGAGCGCGATCACCTTTATTTCTAGAGGTCAAGGGACGGCACAGGAGCAGGACACTGTGGTTGGATTGAACTTTGTGGAAACTGAATTTTCCTCGGTCATCTGTTCTGTAAACAGTATAATCCCTACTGCCCCTGTAATGTCACAAGACCGATATCACCAGGGATAGAAAAAGTGTCCTGGACAAGGATGCCGGTGTCCGTGGCAGTCTGTGCAGACCCATAGGACATCATTAAATTATCCAAGAACAGTCTACACTTGCACATCTCCCTGATGAAATCCCTCTTTACCAACTAATATAAGCCGTCCAGCAAGGCATGAGACCCACAGAGAGAATAGACAAAGACATTTGACTCATGAGACAACTAGAAACTTGCTCCAACAGTGATTTACTCAAATGCTTGTTATATAAAGAGTTTTTCATGGACATAATTCCAATACTTGAACTGTCAGGAGCCTACGATCTAAGGTTTGGGTTTTTCACTCTTTGGATCCAAAAGGCTGCATTGTTAGTCTAGACAGATAAAGGTGTCTTGCTTATCGCAGCACAGTAAGCATTGTCCGTGTATTTGTCTGTTTTGAATACTGGGGAATGAGTTGTTTCAGCTGTCTGTGCTTGTGCGGTCCTCAGGCAATTAGAGTGAGCGATGATAATTCTGAATCTCCCGGGGGTTCCAACGAGAATCATTAGACTCTCACTGATCTATTTCTCATCTACTTCATAAAAGCGATTTTCATAAAAACC
Source organism: Pelodytes ibericus (assembly GCA_036172795.1). Taxonomy (NCBI): domain Eukaryota; kingdom Metazoa; phylum Chordata; class Amphibia; order Anura; family Pelodytidae; genus Pelodytes; species Pelodytes ibericus. The sequence continues at coordinate 75,427,076 of CM069865.1, read as the reverse complement.
TCTGGAATCATTATCTACTATAATATATAGCTTTTAATGTATAGAATCCTACATACTTAGACTAGAAAAAAAAATCTAGTAACTCTATTTAAGGTTTTCTATTTATCACAAGGTTTAATGAAAAAAAAAAAAATCTGTTAATTATTTTATTGAACCACATTTCACAATAAAGTTTCTACACTGGCGAAAATTGATTGACTGACCATCCAGAGTGCAACTGTTCAAGAACCGTTATAATCCAGTGGTTAAATAAGTACATCCATGTTTTAATGAATTTTGGACATTGTAACGTAAGTGGGGTGGGGTGGGATGAATACGGTGCCAATTTATGGTTTGTGTTTTTTGCAGCAGGATCCAGAGTTTTATTCAGTGGAATTAGACAGAGGATTGAAAGGATTTGGGTTTAGTCTACGAGGAGGTCGGGAATATAACATGAACCTCTATGTGCTGCGTCTAGCAGAAGAAGGACCTGCTGAAAGATGTGGGAAAATGAGGGTAAGTGTATATTTATAAAACATTTTGCTAGGAAGGATACCCATATGGGCTTCCGTAGACGTATGCCCACCCAAAACTCAACAGTAGTGTATGATACATCTTTATGGATATAATGGATGGAGCATCTTCTTAATGCCTGGTAATTTTCCATTAAAGAGAAGCTCCATAAAAAACTCAGTGTTCGCCTGCTTGTACCTTGTGACCTCGGCCAGTGGCTTATAGCTTCAGCTACAGATAGTCAGCCTTTCTGACCTGTCTGACTTACTTGGCACTGGTAAAATAAAAGAATCTTGTGAAGCAACATTAAAACGTTGATGCTCATTTTCAAAGTTGACGAAAGAGTTTCGGGTGTGAAACTCAGATGGACAATCTAATTTCATTAATCAGTGTTCTTTTTTGCAGTTGTCTGTAGACCGGTTATCAATCTCTACTTAAAGAAGGACTAAATGTCAAAGTAACATTTTTAGAGTTTACTTCCTCTTTGTTGTCAAGTGTACTTGATTTGTTTCGGACATTCGGTTTATTTGGTTGTTGTAACGAGTATATTGAACAAATCTAAATAAGAATGGTGGATTCCTCTGCCTTCCCCTCCATATTTCAGTAGGTTAATCTAGTATCTGTTTAAAATCACTCAACCTTGAATTGAACAATAACCCATGTGGACAAAGAATCCAAAGACCAAGAGACTATTTTTAAAATCATTTTATGTAGTATTGGTATACACTCGTATTGATGATATACACTTACTGGTTCACGTTTTTAGATCAATGATTGCTCTTTTATAGTATGTTTTGCTTTTGTTTCTTGAAGGTTGGTGACGAAATTTTGGAAATCAATGGAGAGACTACAAAGAATATGAAGCACGCTCGGGCAATTGAACTGATTAAAAATGGTGGTCGAAGAGTGCGTCTTAGTCTGAAACGTGGTGATGGTTCAGTTCCAGAATATGGTGGGTCAAACTCTGAAACCATTGCTTTGCTTCCTGCCATCACTCCATGAATGATCTCTCTTTCTCTCAAGATCTGGAGCAGGAAATACTTTTTTTTTTTTTTTTTCTTTTCTTTTTTTCTTTTAAATCACCAGTGTCTTACCAACTTTTTTGCGAAATATCATTAATTGCCTCGCTTATACTGAATTTTCTCCACTCTTCTCATCCTCTGCTTGCTTCTATGGACTGGGGTTCAGCAAGAGGAAAAACAACAACATAGCATCATTGGTGAAGGAACAAATTTTAAGAAAAAAAAAAAAAAACATTTTTTTTTTTTTGTTAAAGCTATATTGTATCGAACTGTGCCAAACTGTTTTGATTATTTTGTAATGAAATGAAAAAGGAACCGAAATTATTTAAAAAAAAAAAAAAAAATGGTTATCCATAATTCCTTCCGAAATTACACACATACATTTAACTCCTTCATAATTTGTGTGCACCGTTACATAAAGTTTGTGAATTTGTCCGTTTCTGCTTTTTTGAGCAGTGCCTAGCAGATGTGATAAAGCTGACATTGTTAAAATTCTAAAATGAAAAGAAGAAAAAAAAAAATTTATTTAAGAGAGAATGATAATAAATATATGCTATCAGGGAACCGGATATTTGAAGCATAATTCTATTTTATGTCAATTGAGGATGTTCTATCAAATACTGTATTAAAGAAATTATATTGTAAAATAGTCCTATTTAAGAAAATTGCTGATAAAATGCCCTATATATATATAGGGCTTTTTTTTCCCCAACCAAAGGTCTTCGAAGTTTCTATAGAAACTGTTTTTGAAGGATTTCACTATATTCTTCCCATTTTTGGGTTACTGCCACTATGCTTCTGTCTGTATCCATTTCATAAAAAAAAAAAAATATATATATATATATATATATATATATAGAAAATACCCCACACATGCACAAAAACATTTAAAAAAAATGTTACATACATGCATAATAGACTATTAATTACTTTGATACATTATTGGTTCTCTTTTTCATATGGTCCTACTAGTGAAGGGAAAATCTTTCTTGAATGCTGAACTGTGGCCGACATCCCTGGAGTAACGAATCTTTGGTGGTCTTTGCTTTTTTTTTTTTTTTCAATGCATAGATCCCTACCAGAGAATTCCTGCAGGGGGGGTTTAATTATGGTGTACGACTTGCATGCTGGTATCGGTATACTGAACAGTGCAATGTGATTTGAGAACTGTACTCGAAGGTGCTTGGATTGACATTGTGTTAAATTAAAAAGGAATGGCAGTGATGTTACAATTTTTCAGGAGGCTGGAAAAAAAAACAAAAAAACTTTCGTACACTTCTCAGATATTAGGGTGCAGAGGAAATATGTTGTTCTCGTTGATTGCATTGGAGCACTATAAGGACTGTTTTCAAAGCCCCATGCCTAAAATCTTTTCTTATCGAGTTGAAATTAACAAAACAAATGTACAAACACATGCCCCGATGAAATGTAATGTGAAACTCGTTGTTGGCAACTATTTTTTGTATATATTTTTACTGTCCATTCCTTTTCATGTTTGGTTTGTTTTTTTCAGAAAGATGCACTGTATTGTTTAATTCATTGTATGTATTATAATTCTTTTTTTCCGGTGAGATGCTTCAATGCATTGTGACTAAGTTGTTGCACTAAGAAAGAAATTGAAACCCAATTTCGTTTTATTGTAATTATTATTATAATTTTTTTTTTTTTTTTTTTTTAAAGAGAAGTCTGACACTTGAAAGTTGAGCTGCTATATAGTACAGATGTAAAAATGAAAAATTAAACACATGGGGTCAGTTGTTTTTGCGATCCTATTTATCAATAATGTGAAGTTTCATCCTATTACCTCTTTGGTGGAACATGCTTCAAAGTGAGGCTGTATAATTTTGTAACAAGATCTTTTGGTGTGGGTTTTCTTTTTTCATTTAATTTGTTTGTTTTTTTTAATTCCTACTCTTATTTTTAATGTTGTGGTCTGCTGTGGATTTTCTGTTGAATGTAACTTTTTTTTTTATTTATTTTTTTTCCTTTTTTCGGCCATCTTGTTTCTCTGTTCCAGTTTTAAGAATTAGAGATAATAGTCTTGTCTGTTTTGACGTCACATTTTAGATGCCTATTGTCACTATAAATCTTGCAAATTTCACAGCCTTATTTGGATGTCATCTAGCCAACATGACCGGAAATCAAAATAAACAATCTTGAAATATGAAGATCATTATGACTTTTTACTCTCTCTCCTTTCTTCTCCTTTATTTAGGGAATCTAAATGTTCTACTCTTTTTTTTTCTTTCTCTTTCTTTCTTTCTCTCTCTCTCTCTCTCTCTCTATTTGACTATACTTGGTTCGGGCCCTATCCTTCTTCAGCGATGATACCTCCTAATATTGCTGCAAGTATGAGAAATGACAAGCTCGTGGAGCCTTGCTTCTACCTAACGGGCCAAAACCAAACTACGGTTTGTAGCTAAATTAATATTAGGTGTTTCTGTGCTGTGGCCTAGTTCTCAGATATGCTTTTACTATTCTAGAATTCTATATGTACTGCAGTTCATGAAAACCTTGCATTATGTGACCGTGTAAGTACTTTACTGAATATTTTTGCATTCATGTCTCTTTTCAACATTCCAACCACATTTCAAAGAAAAGATGATTGCAAGCTTATATTAACACACCTTCCCCAAAAAAATTAAATATTTTTATTTGGTGGGAACCCCCCCCCCCCCCTGAAGACTACTGATTTATGCATGGTCATTCACAGCACACAAAGACAAAACTTTTTTTTACGCCCATGCAAAGAAAAAAAAAATAAGCGGTAGGAGTGCTACACAAAGCTTGAAAAATTACTGCATTTCTCGCAACTTGGATACCTTCTTCTCTGTCTTCCTTCTTCATTGAATGTCTGTTCTGCTCCAGGTTTGGACACAATAGTTTTGTACAAGAGAATCTTTTCATTATCTACTAACACTAAGGCATAGAATGAGAATGCTGACCTACATTAAAAAAATATATATTTTCAAGGCTACTTGAAAGTGCAAACACGGAAAATAAAAAGACTTTTTTTTTTTTTTTTTAAATCTAATATATTAGAAACAATTTTTTTAACCCCTTAATGACTAATAGAGCATCACAATCTAGTTCATCTAAGTTCAAAATGTCACTGGATATCGCCTCCTATTTAGCACCAGCAGCTCTTCAGAGCCAGGTTGCTGTTAAATGTGTCAGACATTCCATGCCGGAAAAAAGGGTATTTAAAGGACAATAGTGAGGATCGTTCGACCTTTTACAGACTATACATATAGAGGTTATGTAAATTCTCCATAAGAATATAATGATCAGCAAATTATGATAAGAGATTATCACCCTAGAAACAAAATTAGTAAACCCCCCAAATTCAGTTTCAAATAATTAGTAAGCTTCAGTTAATTACTACTTTCACTGACTGCTTTAACAAGTGTGTGTTGTCATCGCTAACTAAGATAAGCTCTAGCTTAAAATAATTACCAGATTGTGTACGATCCTGACCCTGTTTTCTCTCTTCCCAGACCCCAGCAGTGACGGGAACAGCCTCTCAGCCAGTTCACACAACATATCGAAAATGAACACATTTTCATCCGAAAGAAGTCACACCTCATCAGAGTTCAGCTTTTCACCAGATCTTCACAAATCATTACAGCATGGAGATAAAAGAACCTATGTTAAAGACCCTAAGACCACCAGGGACCACAGCAGACAACACCATGACCATCACACCTGGAATGGGTTCTCTAAAAATCATACCGTTGAAAGTAGCAGAAGCGATCGATCCCCCAATGAGAGGCGGCTACGGCAAGAGGACAAAATAGTGGTCAATGGACAAAAAAGGCCATCTCCTGAGAAGAGAGGTGAAGGAGCAAAGAGCACTGAAAATTCTATGGAGAAGAGAGATAAATATGATAAAAGGAGAGACAGTTCTCCGCATAGGCCAAGAGAGAGATCACCTGTACGGAGAAGAGATGGTTCACCCAGCAAGAGAAGGAAGTCATTAGATCGATATATGGATCAGCGGAGATCCCCCGACCGGAGACGAGAAAGTTCACCTGACCGAAGGCGCGCCAAGTCGTCGGACCGAAGAAGAGAGAGGTCACCTGACAGAAGGAGGGATCGTTCTCCAGAAAAAAGAAGAGAGAGGTCTCCTGACAGAAGGAACAGAGATCAAAGAGCCAACAACAGGGATAAGGATGAGCATAGTCTGAAACATGACACACTGAGAAGTGCTCGACACTCTACTGAGCAACGGAGGAGACCTTACAAGGAATGCAGCACTGACCTCAGTATCTGATGCACTGTCACGTTCTAGACATTTTGTAGTGTTTTGAAGGTTCTAAAGAGGGTCTGGGAACAAACCGATATTGTTCATAATGTGTTTGTTTGGTAAACACTCGACATCTAAAGATCCTACAGTACCACAAAACATTTTATGCAGACGAAATCTTATTGAAAGAGTGTTGTGCCTATGTATATTAAAGAGAGTATTTTTCAATGTATTTTTTTTTTAAGTTATTTGCCAAATGTCAACCTTGAAAAGGATTTAACATCCCTAAACTGTTCTTCTTGACCTTATTTTTGAACGAACACCATTTTTCCCCAGAAATGTTCTGCTTAGAACTGGTTAAGGGCACTGGAAAGGAAGTGGTAAACATTACTTTATTTTTTTTTTTCTTCTGCTGAGCTTGATTAACACATTTGCGGACTGTTAATTAGCTATCCACACCAGAAACTGCTGTAATTAGATATGTATATGTCGGTGGTGGGATCGATTGACGAATAAAATCGGTTGATATACAGGCGATAAACGTAGGCACTGCTGCATTCGTACAATAGAATTTCATTTGTTATTATATGATTCTATTTTCCTAAATGAAGGAATTCTAAAAGCACACACCACTATTTGTTAGTCATTGGATATTTTTTGTGGGGTGGGGACTGTAAATTAAATAATGATTTAAAAAAAAAAAAAGGAAAAGAAAAGACAGGTTTTAGATCAGCTTGTCACATCTGTAGCTCATTCTTAAACTATTTATATATACATAAATATATTTTTGTTATAACATCCCGTTTAAGTTAATGGTATTGACCACTAGAAGCTCATTGATGGTTCATAATTTAATTGCTTTTCAATCTGAATTGGTACATTGAAAACGGCAGTGTACAGATACCAGGTCGATCTCACTATCACAGCTACGCTGTGCAATGAAATGTCCAAGCTAATGACACCTATTGAATTTCAAAGTCTTCTGTAATCTAGGCCCTCGATAATAATGCATTACTGCCTAGCTGAGCCAAAACACATTTGATTTTAAACATTTTTTCCCTCAACCGTTATAAAGAAAGAAAAAAATAAATCTGCTGCTTATACAGGTTCATTGGTGTAAACTGTTTAATCTTTTCTCACGAACATGAATGAGCTTTGCGAGTCTATCACTGTTGTTCCTACGGTACTGTAAAGAAAAGAAAAAAAGCCAATCATTGTGTGTACAGAGTACAAATTGTAATTATTACAGCCTGTTTAAAAAAAAAAAAAAAAAGTTGCCTTTTTTTCTTGTATAAAAGAGACTTTATGACACGAATATCGAGCGAGGAATGTGATAAGTGTTTATATTCCTGAAAATGGAACAAAAAGAGAGAGAAAAAAATAATCAACAAGGAATATATTTTATTGTAAGATGATCTTGGTGTTTTTCAAAACAGAAAATATTGTGGTTTCATATTAGATTCACTTTAACTCCACGTTATGGGCCTGCTTTGTTGATTATATGCAATTTGCTCTTCAGCCATGGTATGTCAAGTGATATGGACCCGCCGTCATTGTCTTTCTCAATGAGAAGCGCTATGTGGGGCCAATTCTCTTTTTTGTTTTGTTTTGTTTTCTTAATAACTATGCATTTATCAGTTCAACATTGTTCGTACAGTAGGGTTTATTTAACTTATGGGAGTTGATACAATGATACCTTAATTTGATTCACAATGTATGTAGCTAGACAATGCAAGTCTGTGAATGCTATTTTTATTATCAAATAAAGTTTTCAATACAAACCCATCAGTGCTTTTTTTTTTTTTTTTTTTTTTAAGCGAAACCATGTCAACCGAACAACAGGTTGTCAATGATATAATAGTCACGGAGGAGGTGGCTGGTGGGAATAAACCATGGTCATGTACAGATGTAGCTGTATTCAGTACGGTTTCCCCCTCTTATCTGATACTTCCCATGGAAACTCGGCAAAGATGACCAAATAAGTCAACGAACTTTGCGTATCATACAGAGGCGACTTAATTCGCATGCAGTTACAGATGTTGCAGTACTTGGCTAATTTATTATTTTTATTTACTTATAAAGAATTTTGTCAGGAAGGGTCAAGTTGTCTATCGATCTAGTCTGGAAGATGGCTGAACATAAACATGTAACAAAACATCCTCATGTCTACAGGTAGTTAACACACATTACCTTTTACTGTAACCTAACCTGTTTTTATGTTAAAATACAGATTTTTTTTTTACACAATATAATATGCTTTGATCCTGTGTTTCCAACCAAGGTTTTGACACTCAACTTTTAATTTATTTTTTTAAGCTAAAAGAGAGGTGCATGTGACTTGAGAAAATCCCATACGTTATTAATCTTGTGATGATATGGAACTCTAGAGCAGCCTCTTCCCTAGGTGTATCCAAATATTTAATTACATCCTGCAGGGAGATAATCCGGCAAAATCCTGAGATACCATAATTCACACCACAACAAAGAACTAACTCGTCAAATCAACATTATGACACTATACTCAGGAAGACCTACTATAACATTCTGTAACACCTCCAGATGAACACTGTACACAACCCCTTAAGCATACTTCTTCACACAAACATTAAAACAAAGTCTCCTTTTCCTGTGTTAGGTTGTCATCTGCAGCTAAGGGGGGGAGGGAATACTGGACTGGGATGATCACCTTATAACCCAATGAAACATAGGAACCCCAAATCTGTATCCAAACGCAACAGTTTTCAGGCTGCCTAGTACTTGGGGTAATGTTGCATAATTGTAACGGGGGGGGGGGGGGGGGGGCGGAGTGCTTGTACTATAACCATGTAATATGACCAACTCCTCTATATATTGGGCATGAGTTTCTCCTGCTAGAAGAGCTCCGTTGCATAATGCAGTGTTACATTTTTAATTACTGTAGAAATGCTACTCGACTGCAACTCACTTCTAGTGAATATCTTCCATAGTATTTTTTCTTGCCCTTCTAATTTAAAAACACAAGTACAACGTTCAGTGTCCCTAATATAAGAATAAAATGATAAGATGAAATGGTTTTAAATATACAAAACAACACAGTAAAGGAGGAGAGTATATTTGAAAAAAAGAAAAACTACCGCAACAAGTGGGCATGGTCTTAAATTAGAGGGGCCAAGGTTTAAAAGTAATATCAGGAAGTATTACTTTATTGAGAGGGTAATGGATGCTTAGAATAACCTTCCTTGCTGCCAAATGCTTGATCTGCCACTCGACTTGGACCATTTTTTTAAAAGCAGAGTTTTCACTATGATTTAATTCACTCTGTCACTTTAACAAATATGCTTTATTAACATCATACCATCCAACTTCTGCGGAACCTGTGTGCAAGGTGCATGCGCCGAGTAGGGCTGTAATGGGTTCTGTAAGGATTGGGGATTGAAGGTTTGCGGTCCCAAAACCCACCGTCCCGCCGAGCTCTACGTCTGTTCCAAAAAGTGAGACAGAGCTAGAGTTCGACGGGCCAAAATCGAAACCATCACACGCATATCTGCACATGGATGTCCTACTGGCAATTTCCCCTGTAGGAAATGCAAGTAAGTCTTTTAGATCTCCGCCTTCAGGTTGTATTAAATGGGAATCCATATTATTTGGAATTTAAAATCATACCGCGATTGTGTTATCGACATTGTATTATAGCATGGATGAGCCTGTCCAGTGTCCTAGTGTCTCTATGTCATAGAGAATGGGGTGTAGATGTCATTGATCGCACATTTAATATGTTGTAAGCTTATCCCAATCCTCCGCGTCGCATTTACAAAAAACGATTCACTCCCTTTTCTTAGCTGTCCACCTTTAATTCTCAACAATCTGCAGCACAAAGGTGTTAAAAATGATACCTCAAATGAGGTGCATGCAAAATGTCTGCTTTATATAGTTCTATATATATATAGATTATATATATTATTATAGATATATATATATATATGTTATATAGTGCAATTATTATTATTATTATTATTTTTACATTCGTGAGTGGGACATAGACACATTTGTCTGCAGGAAATGTCACCTTGGCCATTTTTGTGACCTCTTATCCAAGGGCACGCCCCTTTATTGGGGTAATGCGAAATTGCTGCTTTATATAGCTATTTATATGTAATATATCTATTCCATATTTTTTTCATTTATATGTGGGAAATAGACACATTCGTCTGCAGGAAATAGCTCCTCTGCCATTTTCTGTAACCTCTTAACAAAAGACACGGTCCTTTATTGGGAGATGCGTTTTGCCAATGCCCCACCACACTAATAAGCACCATCACAGACCATACCCAGAAGCAGTCACTGTGTCCTAGTGCTTAGTTGTAGTGTCTCCCCTACTATATCAGTGATCTAAAATAAACAAAAACACGAAAATGTAAAAAATGAGTGAACAAAAGGACAGGAAGTTTAACTTTTTATTTTTATGCTATTAAGTCGTTACATTTATGAGTTATTCCCTCTATAATAACCTTTTTTCCCTGGCACTTTACTCACATCGTTTGCATTCATAACACATCCTAACAAATAGAGGCTCATTGGTTACGTTATATGTTCTCCGTCTCTCATGGAACCGTCGCACAATTGCTTGATTTGACTTTCACTTAGTCATGTGAATTGCATCTCCTGGCTGGGTCTGTTAATGCAGTGATTTATCGACATTTACTTTGCCCATTTATCACCTGAATTACCTTAGAACCGTTTGGAGCTGTGATATTCTCGCTAACGACGCTCGGCCCTTTTCCGTAATGGTTGGTATTTTTTTTTTTCTTTATTTTTTTTTTTGTTGTCAACAAGACCCAAAAGTGTATTTTGTTCTCCGTTGAAAGAATGATTGAGTTGCTCAGCTTGAGAAGAATTAGACTTTGTTTTCCGGCAATATGTATGCTCTGAGGAAAATTACTTTTTAGATTACAATTTTTGTAGTCCTATTGATTTTGGTGTTTTTTTTTTGTGTTTTTTTTGCCTCAGCCCAGCTAACAGAACAAACATAAAAGGAAATGTCTGGAATGTCAGTCGTATTTTTTTTGGGGGGGGGGGGGGGTTTATGGGATTGAGGTAAAATTCCTCCCTCCTTTCAAAAAGGACATAAATCCGATACCGTTTATGCTTTTTAATCGGCTGCATAAAATTGCTAGTTAAATAGCTAGTGCAGAACGGAATGGCCAGGTAAATATAATTATATGGCCCCCTTTTGTGTATAATTGACGGTAAACTTCAGAGAATAGTGATGGAAATTAATAATTTCTGTGAAATATACTTGCTCACTCTGCTAAATCTTATCTTAAACGGAGCCGATAAAACCAGCGTGTTTTTTTTATCCGTGCCCTTTATAACTCCGTCATTGATTTTTGTAGCTGAGCAGCATGGGGTGGATGGACTGCTTCCACCCCATGCTAAGGTGATCATCCCAGACCTTCATTCCCTCCCCCCAAGACTTAGCTGTAGTCAATGCTAAATATGAATTAAAAAAATATGTACCTCTTCTCCCAACTCCGGCTGATTGGCACACTTCAACCAACAGAAGTTGGGTGGACAATATGGTAGCCCCATAATACATTTATGCAGGACCGTAGCTGTGGAGCTCTTGCTAACTGTGCCAAGAAGTAGAACAGCTGTACCCTCCCTGACGCGGCCTCATAGAGGTCAAAACAGACGTCAGAGGTTGCCGTATTCTTCATGCAGAGAGAGTGATTCCTTTTGTGGGTGGGATACGTCTTATACGTTCATGGGCATTGTTTCATGGGGTAACCGAGCAGAAAACCGTTGAAAACGAAAGTGGACCCTTTCCCCCGATTTAGTCTTGCCTGTTCTTGGTTGAACTTGTCTCACGCACCAGTTTCTGCCCTACCATTGTCTTAGTAGCTTCCATACAATGGGTAGTAACAGGGGGAACAAGTTAAGGGCCCAGGTGTAGACACTCTACGTCCCCAGTACTCAAGGGCTAACTATGGTTGTGGTACAGGACAAAATGTCACCCACTATTGTCCCACCTTTGGTTAGTATGGAGTTATTAATCATCTAGCCCAGGCTGTCAAATGACTATCGGCATCCCCTACAATATGTATATTTTACAACAACGCAATTAATCATATCATTGCATCTGAATTAAGAGGCTTAGATAGTTTATTACATTTTAAGAATTTACATACGTTTGAAATATTTCCATACAACTTGAACCAGCCTGATTTAAAAAGATCATACAAGTGTGTGCCTAAATGTTTGTGGGATGTTTGGGGTAAAAGACTGAGAAATCCCTGGATTCTTTATATATATATATATATATATATATATATATGCATATATATGCATATATATATATATATATGCATATATATATATATATATATATATATATATATATATATATATATATATATATATATATATATGCATATATATATATATATATATGCATATATATATATATATATATATGCATATATATATATATATATATATGCATATATATATATATATATATATATGCATATATATATATATATATATATGCATATATATATATATATATATATATGCATATATATATATATATATATATGCATATATATATATATATATATGCATATATATATATATATATATGCATATATATATATATATGCATATATATATATATATATATGCATATATATATATATATATATGCATATATATATATATATATATATGCATATATATATATATATATATATGCATATATATATATATATATATATATGCATATATATATATATATATATATATGCATATATATATATATATATATGCATATATATATATATATATATGCATATATATATATATATATATATGCATATATATATATATATATATATGCATATATATATATATATATATGCATATATATATATATATATATGCATATATATATATATGCATATATATATATATATATATATGCATATATATATATATATATATGCATATATATATATATATATATATATATATATATATATATATATATATATATATATAAAGAATCCAGGGATTTCTCAGTCTTTTACCCCAATCCTAAAAAAAAGCTTTGTAAGTATCAAAAGCGCACTATATAGCTGATTTATATTTGTATGCATTTTGATTTAGCTTTTCTCTGTTTCTTATGTACTGGATCATGAGAACTTATTGGTCAAGTTTGATGTTTAAAATAAAAAATCATCTGCATCTCCAGAAAAACTATTTTGTCAATTCAGATTGAAATGACACAAACGGTTTATCTCCCAGAATTCTATGTAGCAAAAAAAAAAACATGCGATGGCATTTAAATCTGAAAGCCAACATGTTTTCAACCGTAACATTTAAACAGATATCATTTGGTGGTTTATGTATCGTCTGCTATAAAATAACATGGCTCCAGTAATTTTCTGCTCTGGAGAAATGCTGATGCAAAATGTTTTCTAGACATCCCTAAAAACGAATTACAACATTACAGCAACTGTAGTATTGTAGTAACTCCTGATCCATAGCATGCACTCAATGCATGTGAATGCATTCCTTATGTGAGATGTTTTACTAATCTTTATGATTAGGTAGCACTTTTTCCCCAACCTGGAGAAGGGAGGGGGAGGGTGGCAAAGGGGGCGAGCGGTGGGGTTTAGGTGGGGAAGAGGAGGCTTGTGATGCTTTGTGATGCTTCCAAAGGGGTAATCCAGGCTTAACCAAAAAATTTGTATTCAATGTGCATTATAATTACAGGGAGAGGCTCATAAACAAAGGGTCCCAAAAAAATGATTGAGCAGGTAGACCTAAACAGTTATTAGTGGATGTGAGCAGGGCTCTCTTCCTCATGTATCAGTCTGATCTTGTTTCTCTAGTTTAGTTTGTAGTCCACTCTCTGCTTTGTACCTAGTGCTACATAAATTGTTGGCACGATATAAGTGAATATTAATGTTATATAATGAAATGGAAATTACTTCAATGAGAACCACATTCAAAATCTTTACTTTGACACTGCTCCCCTTTATATTTTTAAACTCATCAAGATACACGCAACAGCTGCTCCCATAGTGTGTGACTCTCCTACATCCTCCTGACCTCGATGCAAGCAGAACTCCGCCAGGTCGCCCCATATGACTTAAATTAACCAACGAGGAAACGCCACCTCTCACCTTCGTCCTCTTCTCTTAAGAAATCCCTTAAAATCCACTTCCCACACCTACAACTAACACGTCCTATGCTCTATCAGTGCTAAAGTCTTCACCTCCCACATCAGCACTACTTCTATCCCTGTAATTTGTAATTCATCAGCCCCCCACCCCCCCAATTTCCTTTAGATTGTAAGCTTGTCCTGCTCTCCATTATCCATGCTTCAGTTTGTCTTGGTCATTTTCTGTGCCTCGTATTAAGCAAACAATTGTTGGCATTCTATTAATATTTGATAATTACACGGATGCTGAATGTCCCTGTAGTTCTGGTATTTCATGATATGATAGTCCACATAATCGGTTTACAAAATGGAAGGGCCAAGTTCTAGTCAATAATTTCCAAGTCATCCATATTTAACGAGGGTCTATCAATGACTAGGCAAGGCGGCACAGGGAGATTTTGATCTAACGGCTGAAAAATGATGTATTTGCGGTAGAATTGTGTAAGGGAGAAGTCGGTTTTATCACCCAACATGGATAGTGCATTTATGTTTCAGACCCAAACGAGATTGAAAGTCTAATAGGCTCATTCGCTTTACTGGAAGAGACAGTGATGTAGTGCCTGCTCCTACAAAATTGACAACGAAGAGTCAGAGATAGATAGCACATCTGAATTTTGAAGGCTATTTTGGTTAAACATGGAGGAGAAAGCCGCTGCGGAACGTACATTTTTTTTAAATGCGTTCTTGAGTGTCAGGCGTCGGAAAGTTGGGCAAATTTCCATTATATTTATACTAATATGGAGCAGTAAAGATAAGCTAAATCCTCGGAATTATGGAAATTGTTAAAGGAAAGGAAACTTAGGGTGAGATACAGGTACTTTGTTACTAAATTCTGTTCACTGGTGGAAGGTACCAGGCAAAACTATTTTTTATTAACTTTGCATAATGCGCAACTTATTTGATAGCAACAAAGGCATACTAATTGGGGGAAGGGGGTGCAAGGATGTGGATCGCCCCATGTAACAGATAGTTGTGGGTGCAATCAAGTGCATGCCTTGGATACCCATATGACATTTTTTCTGCCTGGTTTTCATCCCGCACATGGCAATGATGTTTTCCCTGTACCTACCCAGATAGGATGCACCTCATAGTGGTAGTGGGCTCCCAATATGAAGGAAGAGCTGACAAGATTCTAAACATGTCCACCCCCCGAGAGAGCTATGCAAAAACAAGGTACTTTATTTGTATTCTTTTATTAAGATATTTAAAAGCCCTACACCTGATGCTAAATTTCAATTAAACATAAGTTCATTTTTGCCTACAGTTGACCTTTAATGGACAATGTGTATATATATTCTTATTTTTAATAAATCACTTGTGTCACCATGTGCAATAATAATTTTTTTTAATGTTCAGTTAATTCTTTTTGGGTTGTGATTCTTTCAGCTTCACATACAATAACCCCTCCCTTACCCTCCTGTGGGTGAGTTTGAGGGATCTGCGCAGTATCTTAGCTGTTCCTAGCACTGTACTCTTCTGGACAGGGTGCTCTGATGTCATCCCTGGAATCTGTTGGATCCACTCTCCCAGTTTAGGTGTTACAGCCCTGAGTGCTCCTATCACTACTTGGACCACTTTGGCCTTCACTTTCCACATCCTCTCTAGTTTCTCTTTCAGATCCTGGTACTTCTCCAGCTTCTCATACTCCTGCTTCCTGATGTTGCAGTCACTTGGCTCCACTATATCTATCACCACCGCTGTTTTCTGGTCCTTGTCTACCACGATGTCAGGTTGATTGGCCAGAGCCTGTCTGTCCGTCTGGATCTTGAAGTTCCACAGGATCTTATCTCTGTTATTCTCAGCAACCTTCAGTGGAATCTCCCATCTGGACTTGGGAAGATTTAGCCCATATGTTGTGCAGACATTCCTGTGTACAATGCCAGCTACTTGATTGTTGTGCCATTCAGTGTATGACTTCCATGGGAGCCTCTTACACCATGCCACTACGTGTTGGACTGTCTCAGAGGCCTCTCTACACAGTCTGCACCTTGGATCCTGTCTGGTGTGGTAGATCCCTGCTTCTATGGATCTGCTGCTCACTGCTTGTTCTTGTGCTGCTATGATCAGTGCCTCAGTGTTGTCTTTGAGTCCAGCCCTCTCCAGCCATTTGTAGGATTTCCCAATGTCGGCTATCTGTCAACGGTACATCCCATGCCGGGTCTTCCATCCATGTCCGTTTCTGCTTCAGGCATTCTCTCTGCAGCTTATCTATGGGTGCCATCTTACCGATATATTTTCTCATTACATTTTTTTCACCAACAAAATAATCTTCCTGATTTTTGTTACACCTACACACACACACATACAAATATTCATAGTAATGTGCAGTGTGATTGTATAACAGACTCCACAGCAATACAATGCATACACAGACACACTAAAACACAGATTTCTGTTATACTTATACACATACATACACAGTCACACTTACACGCACAGTCAGACGTACGTACACACACAAACACATATTTAAGGATATTATTTATCTGAAGCAATATTGTTTTTTCCTCTTTAAATAAGTATTTACAATAAATCAAATTGGACCTTTAATTATTGTTTTTCTTCTTTTCTATGTTTTTTTTTTACAATTTTTAGTCCTCTGTGGATATAATACTAACACACCCACCCACCCAGTCACACACACACACATAGTCAGACGTACACACAAACACATATTTAATGATATTATTTAGCTGAAGTAATATTGTTTTTTCCTCTTTAAATCAAACTGGGCCTTTAATCATTGCTTTTCTTCATTTATATGTTTTTTCCATTTTTCAGTCCTTTGTGGATATAATACTACACACACACGCACACACAGAGAG
This sequence comes from Pelodytes ibericus, assembly GCA_036172795.1. NCBI lineage: Eukaryota > Metazoa > Chordata > Amphibia > Anura > Pelodytidae > Pelodytes > Pelodytes ibericus. The sequence goes on along the minus strand of CM069865.1, from coordinate 75,410,285 downwards.
AGTCACACTTACACACACACAGAGTCACACACATACACACACACACAGATTCCTTTCTTTCTTCATTTATGGGGCTGTGGGGTCCAGGGCTGCTTTCCTGTTCAGTGCGTTTTTATCTTCCCTCCTTCTAACCCATGTGCATGATGTTGCGTGCAGGGTAGAGGAGGGACGAGGCGCTCCACATGATCTGCAGAGTTCTATGTGTCCTATAGTTCCCTGCTGCTGCGTCAAGCTACACACGCGGTGAGAGGTGCGGTAACCACTGCAGCTCTCACGTGGGCCGCACCTCAATGTCACATGTTGGACACCCCAGCCCTATCATAAGAGTCTAATAATCGCCAAGCCTTCTTCATCCAGCAATGCATAGAGCAGCCACTGTAAGAGATCCGATGAATCGGTGACAGCTCGCTGTTTACAAGCTCGGTCGGACCAGATTTCAAGTAGGCGAGGAATCTTTAATCAAAATTTGCCAGATTATCTCTGCCAAGTAAATGTCTCAGGAAGTGTTGGTTTCCACAGATTTTAAAGTAATGTAATTGCATATAAACAATATGTGCGGAGGGGAAGGGTATTTGGTAACAACTGTCAATATGTAAATTAAACTGGAGCACACACACACTACTGACAGAAAGACATTCCGAGACATTGCTTAGGAAAGCATTATATGGAACTCTCAGGGTTCCTGAAAATGGAAAGGTTCTAACCATTATTTGCTGTATAGTTAGCCTCTCACTAAGCCATTGCTGGTCAGGCATGTTTAAAAATGAGCTATTCCTCTTTGAAAAATACTTTATATATAAATATATAAACATCAAATACTGAGAATAGTGATTGTGTGGCTTATGAGCACATGTAGAGTTATTTATTTGGAAACTACATTACAATAAGGTAGAAATAGTAATCTGAGAAAAAGAACCACTTTTAAGTAGCCCTGGGGCAGGGGGTCTGTTACCCAAGGGCTATCTTACAAGTGAACTACAAAAATCTAACTAACCTGTTATAATAATATTATGTATCTGTTAAATCCTGTGTGTGTGTGTGTGTGTGTGTGTGTGTGTGTGTTAAATAGGGGGCTATTCACTAAAAGGTGAGTTGAACATGTCATCTCACCAATTTTACTACACCATGTGCAGGGACAGATCTGGTGACTTTCCCCCACTAATCAAACTCACCAGGTTTGTCCCTGCGCAATGTATATCTCAACTGGTGAAATGTTCATCTCACCTCAACTCAACTGTAACTCACCTTTTATTGAATAGCCCCCAATCCTGTAAGGATATAAGATGATCACCTGTCTGACATGCATAGAATAAAAGCTGGATAGCATGACTCCCAAGTGTCCCACTCCAAACAGGACAGTCCATGTCCTGTGGTCACAATTTGTATTCTCCAGTGTCGGGACAACGGAGAACACTGCAAGTGCGGAGTCAGTTTGAGTGACATCGCTAACCAGCATGCACGGTAGTGCGGACACTCAACCTCCAAAGCACCGCTCCTTGTCGTCTGGCAGAAGTTGAGAAGTCTGAAACAGGGAAATATTTTATAACAGCTGATTCCACTGAATTCATTCCAGGTTCTACCCCGAGGTTATTTATTATTAAGTTTTCAGAATTTGACTTTTTATATCAGCCAAGGTGGTGTACAAATGTTTGAAAGTGCTCTGGTGTTGTGAGAAACTAGGCTGAGATTTGGGGGCATGGTTTCAGAGGATTGGATGTTTACAAGTTGATGAGGACCACATGAAAGATGATGTATTCTATTAAATGAGTAATTTTAACCAATGACCTCATTCGCAGCTGATTTTGGGCAACTAAAAGAAACTGGTCCCTTAACCTTCTGCGGGGACATACACATTTCAATTATTGGATCTGATTTTCACACCACTTTTGTTGAAATAAACAGTCCAGGTTAAGCCATGAAAAATGACAAGGGATGACTTTGTGGCATTTGCAACCATGTGGATGGCTCACTGTATGTAGTGGCTAACTATATGCTGATATTAACAATATAGTACACTTAAATGTTGTTGACAATATTTTTATATATTCACATCAAACATTTCCTTTTGTTGGAAATATTCCTTTTATTAAATCGGTTTGATATGTAGATGTGGATGTCTTTCTGATGTTTTTACTTATTTATTTTACGTGTACAAAAGAAAACACATTTTATACATTTTGTTCATTTGCCAGGCCCGCCATCAGGGGGTGACAGGCGATACTGGCATCCCAGGCCCGGCGGGTCCATGGGGCCCGGTGGGCCTGGGTCACGCCAGAAAAAAAAAAAAACGCCAGGAAAAAAACTTTTTTTTTTTTTTAACAAACTTTATTGAAGCCGCGCGGCTGGAGGGGAACGCACAACGCTTCCCTCACTGCCGCGGACCTGCACCGGGAGACAGACAGAGCAGGAAAGAGGTAAGTACTGGGGAAGGGGGGAGGAGGGTGGCAAACGAGCATAACGTTGGCACATTGAGGGGCAGAATCCTGGCATATTGAGGGCAAAAGAATGGCCTATCAAGGAGCAGAATCCTGGCATTTTGAGGTCAAAAGAATGGCATATCGAGGGGCAAAATCCTGGCACATTGTGGGGCAAAATCCTGGCAAAATGAGGGGCAGACTCCTGGCATATTGAGGGCAGAATCCTGCCATATTGAGGGCAAAAGAATGGCATATTAATTGGCAAAAGAATTGCATATTGAGGGGGAAAATACTGGCATATTAAATGGGGAAAGAATGGCATATTGAGGGACAAAATCCTGGCATATTGAGGGGCAAAAGAATGGCATATTAAATGGCAAAAGAATGGCATATTGAATGGCTAAAGAATGGCATATTGAATGGCAAAATACTGGCATATTGAGGGGCAAAATATTACTGGCATATTGACCAGCTGCTCCCAACCACCCTCCATATAACACTAGACCGGGATAACATGCTTGTGAGGGTAGGTAGGGTGAGTGGGAGATATTGTCGGGGGGGGGGGGGGGGGGCAGAAAATGTATTCAGTAAGGGGCCCTGAAATTCCTGCTGGCGGCCCTGTCACTTGCATTTGGCGTGTGAGCAGTTTATGCAGTACACTACAATGAAAGTTGTTTTATTTTGAAAGAGCTGTCCATAATTAATGTGAATATATAAAACATATACATATGAGAAAATATTGTCAGCATATAGTTAGCCACTCGCAGATGTGCAAGCAAGGCTTGAATTATTAGTGATGGAAGAGACTATGAACAATCTTTTAAAGCTTAGTTTCAATGGTGGCAATTAGGGAGCTCTGGGAGCATCTGAAAATGGACTATAAATGAGTTATTCTTTGTGGGGGGATGGCCACTCATCAACTATGATTTCCACTAACTAACGGATCGTCACCGGATCGTCACCTTGTTTGCAAGACAATTAAAGAGAGCGGCAATCTACACTGGCACTTTACAGATATCAGAAGTAGAAAAGTGTTTAACTTTAGAGCATGTAATTACTGCGGGGTCTTATTAATGTCTTGCAAATTGCAGAATGGTTAAAGTGCATCTAACAAGGAGTATTTTTGAAAGAATTAAAATGTAAACCCTTAATCTAAAAAGCAGTAACAAGATCGAGATTGTGTTATTTTTTTTTTTTTTTTCTGACTGCACATCCAACCTCGAGAAATGCCCTGGGAACTATTTATTAAGAGGTGAGTTCATGTGAGATGAACACACCACATCACTGACCCAATCACACCGTGCAGGAACCCCCCCCCCCCCCCCTTCCGAAATTCCACTGCCAGAAGAGCCATCTATTAATACGTTAAAGGAGTAGAATATATTTACAAAAAAAAACTACCACAACAAGAAGAGATAGTCTTAGATTAGAGGGGCAAACGTTTAAAAGTAATATCAAGAAGTATTATTTTACTGAGAGGGTAGTGGATGCATGGAATAGCCTTCCAGCCGGAAGTGGTAGAAGTAAACACAGTGAAGGAGTTTAAGCATGCGTGGGATAGGTATAAGGCTATCCTAGATATAAGATAAGGTCAGGGACTAATGAAAGTATTACTTTACTGAGAGGGTAGTGGATGTATGGAATAGTCTTCCAGTAGAAGTGGTAGAGGTTAATACAGTGAAGGAGTTTAAGCATGCGTGGGATAGGTATAAGGCTATCCTAGATATAAGATAAGGCCAGGGACTAATGAAAGTATTACTGTACTGAGAGGGTAGTGGATGTATGGAATAGTCTTCCAGTAGAAGTGGTAGAGGTTAATACAGTGAAGGAGTGTAAGCATGCGTGGGATAGGTATAAGGCTATCCTAGATATAAGATAAGGTCAGGGACTAATGAAAGTATTACATTACCCAGAGGGTAGTGGATGCATGGAATAGTCTTCTAGTAGAAGTGGTAGAGGTTAATACAGTGAAGGAGTTTAAGCATGCATGGGATAGGTATAAGGCTATCCTAGATATAAGATAAGGCAAGGGACTAATGAAAGTATTACTGTACTGAGAGGGTAGTTAATGCATGGAATAGTCTTCTAGTAGAAGTGGTAGAGTTTAATACAGTGAAGGAGTTTAAGCATGCATGGGATAGGTATAAGGCTATCCTAGATATAAGATAAGGCCAGGGACTAATGAAAGTATTACTTTACTGAGAGGGTAGTGGATGTATGGAATAGTCTTCCAGTAGAAGTGGTAGAGGTTAATACAGTGAAGTAGTTTAAGCATGCGTGGGATAGGTATAAGGCTATCCTACATATAAGATAAGGCCAGGGACTAATGAAAGTATTACTTCGATGAGAGGGTAGTGGATGTATGGAATAGTCTTCCAGTAGAAGTGGTAGAGGTTAATCCAGTGAAGGAGTCTAAGCATGCGTGGGATAGGTATAAGGCTATCCTAGATATAAGATAAGGTCAGGGACTAATGAAAGTATTACATTACTGAGAGGGTAGTGGATGTATGGAATAGTCTTCTAGTAGAAGTGGTAGAGGTTAATACAGTGAAGGAGTTTAAGCATGCATGGGATATGAATAAGGCTATCTGAGATAAGGCCAGGGACTAGTAAATGTGTTCATAAAAATGGACAAACTAGACAGGTCAAATGGTTCTTATCTGCCGACACACTCTACTTTTCTAGACCAATACTGACGTGCATATTTTTCGCACTGTATAGTGTTGTATTCAGTGGTTATGCTGCAGAAGGTAGAAAAACCCTTCATGTAAGTATCGCTCTCACGCTCTGCTTATATCTACTCGAATCTCAACCTGTGTGTTCTGGACGACGGTCTCTCTCTCAGCATGCGCCTCTGCGGGAGGGGAGAGAGTGTGTACACCTGCCCTTTCCTGGAATCTTTTGGAGCAGAGCCCATGGAAGGAGTCTGTGCGTCGCGAAAATGGCACTTCTTTTGGGTGCACACTGAGCACACCTCCATCTGTCAGAACCAGGACCCTTTGATCAGCATCACTATCAGCCATTTATAGTATAAAAGGCATAAGACTGATTTGCCAGATGGGATTTATTGATTCACTCCCAGGTGGAACTAGCAACTACCAACACTTGTCATTACATCCTCTAACCCAGCGTGAATGACAGTGTTATTATTCAAGGGGGGGAGGGGAGACGTGGCTTCTGGAGAGAGTCCAACACACTGCAGTGACCTTGGGCACAATTTAATTAAGTTCATCAAGGACTGAGTCCGCCTTGTTAGAAGCCTGAGATCAAGGAGGCCGACATCTTGTGGAAATGTCTGTACCAGATGTAATCAGGTACCGTGTCAGACCCACGGAGGAAGAAGTGTGATGTAATAATACCTCGAATCAAAGAAAATGGGTCTCGGCATAAACATTCCGAGCGATTGATCAGCGATACATTTATTTCTCCGCTGTGAGCGGGTTTGAGCAAGGAAGTAAATTCCGCAGTTTTTCCTTGGAAAGTCACCCCCCCCCCCCAGCCCCCTTTGAAAGCGACAGCCGAACTGCACTTCACACGGCATCAAAAACATAGCTACGGGCTAAAAGCAGTGCGGTTTGAGTGACCTTGATGTGTATTCTGTAGTTGTTATGGAAACAGGATTTTGAGATCACTTTGGTCGAACAATAAAGACACCCATGCCATTTAATTGTCATTGCAGAATAAGAAAGAAAAAAAAAGAAAAAAAAAACTTTTTTTTTTCTTCCGGATTAGATCATGTTCCCTTTTGAGAACATTAAAAAACAACGAAATCCTTTTTTTTAAATTGACTTGACTGTTCAGGATGACGATGGCAGCGGTGAGAGGCCAGTGATGGCTAACCTTGGCAGTTCACATGGTTGGGAACTACATCACTCCCACTGCTGCACTACCAGGGGTAGAACCCTTGAATCCTGAGGTTCCTCAGCTGTGTGGATTACATCAGGGGCAGAGCATCATGGGAATTATAGTCCACAAAGCTGGAGTGGGTAGTCATGACACTTCAGCTTTCAGGCCTACATTTCCTATGATGCTCAGCCATTTCATTGCTATATGCACATCATGGACATTGTGTGGTCCACATGGTTTGTTGCCATAGTTAGCCAATGGCTAACCATTGCTCAACTTTTGTGTAGACTGCCAACTACTTTCAGCCGAGCATCATGGGTGATGTAGTCCACACAACCAGTATGCCAAAATAGTGGAAAAGGCCCAGAAACAATGTGTAAATCTCAGTTTCTTGTTGTGCCACTGGGCATTGAAAGATTTGTATAAGCCTAAAATATAACATATATAGATGGATGTTGCGTTGGTGTAGAAAAGGGGTGAATAGTGTGGCCATTAATATTTTTTTTTTTTTATAAAATGATATTCTCATTCTCTTTACTCCCCCACTCGTTTTGCAGTTCCTTGTTACGCCCCTTCCTAGTCCACTAGTTACTACTCAACATACAATGTCACAAACATGCAACATACAGCATGTAAGCACGAACCCACACGCTTAAGACGGCCTGTATCATCTGTAAACTGGGCAGCCATTTTGTGCTCTGCCAGCATTATCCTGGGAGGCTGAATAATGTCAGTAAACCCTTCGTGGTTTCTGTCCAGCTCGCTTGCCACGGTAATCTGAACAAGATTTACGTATCCGTGCCCAGCATGTTACTGCCTCCCGTCCCTCTCCGATGTTTGTTTACTCGCTGCTTGGCCAAGACAGCAGCAGACGCTTCACCTTACCCACCTGCTGTTGAAATGTTGTGACAATATTTATCTGGCAGAGCAGCGAAGGTGACTGGAAACATCACCGCGGCTGGCAGGAGGAGGGCAAGATGTGAACAAATGTTTTGGTTGCGATGCCCGCGGCTCAGCCAGGCTGTAAGTGACACGTAGACAAGAGAGCTCCTGGCCTACACTTTATGTGTGTGGACTTCATCACCTAAACATTGCTTATACTGTACACAAGACATTCGGGCACCCTGTGTGGGCCAGTTATCAGATAATAAATGTTTTAAAATAAAATACATTCCTTGTTTTCATTTCACTCCTCTGCTAACCTTCCCTACATTTCTCCTGCCCTCCTTTCATTATTGCACTTGCCATGGCAACCACAGCCCCTGATAGCACCCATATAACTTACCACTGCACCACCTTGCAGCACCTACATTTCTCCCACAGCCCACAGGTCTTGCTGGGGCACCAAGATTGCATCAACAAGATATACCTTTCCCCAGTGTCTAGATGGCATCCAGGACCTCTCCCCAGCTCCCAGGTGGCACACAGGACATACCCCAGTGTCCAGATGACACCCAGGACTTATTCCAGCCCCCAAATGGCACCCAGTACCCTATTCCAGCTCCCAAATGGCACCCAGTACCCCATTCCAGCCCTCAAATGTTACCCAGGATCCTATTCCAGAGACCAGGACCCTATTCCAGTGTCCAAGTGGCACCCAGGATCAATTCCAGCGCCCAGGTGGCCCCCAGGATCTATTCCAGCGCCCAGGTGGCCCCCAGGATCAATTCCAGCGCCCAGGTGGAACCCCAGGATCTATTCCAGCACCCAGGTGGCCCCCAGGATCAATTCCAGCACCCAGGTGGAACCCCAGGATCTATTCCAGCGCCCAGGTGGCCCCCAGGATCAATTCCAGCGCCCAGGTGGAACCCCAGGATCTATTCCAGTGCCCAGAAGAAGCTGGCAGAAGCTGTGAGGTTTTGCAATAGCTACCTGACTATTCCCAGCCTCTCTATCAATGTTTATTAGTGGTTAAACTAATCCTTATTTCGTTAGTTTAGCTAAAGATATTACAGTGACACTACATTTTAAGAATAAAAGGGTCAGCGCATCTAGTACAAAAAAGTGCTTGAAAAGTAGAGGGGTGTCCTCTATTTTTGGCTGAGGCACTATTTACCTTTGCACTTTAGTGTCACGCTGTATACAGTAAAGACGATGCAATTGCAGTTCTAAAGAAAAACTACAAACGTGACTTTTGTATGTGAAACAAATACATTTCTAACTGCGTGTTTTAGACGGAAGCAACAGGCTGGTTCAGTCGCTGACATGTCATGCACAGAGGTTTAGTCTGCTTGCAACGTCTGCAAACCGATCAGCTGCATCGACCTTCACCAATGCATGTGCCTACTCCATTGGGGCCCAATTAAAAATTGTATACAATGTGTACTTTTTTGTATGCTATTATATTATTTATATTTATGGATTTTTGAACAGCAAATAATAAAATAAAAATATTAAAAAGCATTGCACTATTTTTTTATTTTTTTTTACCATTACCTGCTTTTCCTTTTTTTTTCCCAATTTAAAATGAGCTCCTTTGATGTATTTTCTTATGTTTTATTTTTTCACTTTGTTAGAAGTGCACACAAATGTTTTTTTTTTTTTTATCAGCAACATCCTGCTATTTACAAAACTTAATTTCAATAAATCCTAAAATTTGTAAGGATTATTCCTATTAAACCTTTTTATTTTTTGGGGTTGACTTTTTCTTATTCCAGATTCTTTCTTTCTTTCTTTTTTTAACATTTTTTTATCAACGTTTTATGAATCTAAAAATAGAAATGAAAGGGTAAAAATGAATTTGGCGGTAAATTATTTAAGGAGTGGAATCTGAGGATAAAAAAAAGGAGGTCAGCGAATGTTTAGATACCACTTCTTAGAAAGATAGGGGAACTGAAGCAAGCCAGTGGTGTATCTTGGTTTTGTGCTGCCCCAGGCAGACAAAATGTGGGCACCCCCCCACCCATGTTGCACACACACGACATGCCCCATCACCCACGTTACACACACGACATGCCCCATCACCCACGTTACCCACACGACATGCCCAATCACCAACGTTGCACACCCACGACATGCCCCATCACCAACGTTACACACACGACATGCCCCATCACCAACGTTGCACACCCACGACGTTTAGGTGATACAGTCCCTTAAAGTGGCTGTTTGGTATTTGTAGTATACCCTAACAAGTGGTAAAGCAAGTCCCCAGACGTGAGAGCAGGCAAGCCTGGACAGGATCCCCCCAAAAAACTGGACTGTGTTAGTAGAAATGCGCTGAAAATTCAGGACTGTTATGGTTTAATTCTATATGCTGAATTCTCTTACTGTCTTAACAGCCGTGCCAATGGCAGGAATTAGGCACTACTCACAGCCAGCGCTATGGCATTATCTTAGTATCTTAGGAAAGGTAGCAAACATGTGATTGTAGCCATCCTGTCCCACCTGTGGATGGTTATGTGTATACTGATCGCAGTCATCGTGTCCCACCTGTGGACGGTTAAGTGTATACTGATCGCAGTCATCGTGTCCCACCTGTGGAAGGGCATACTGATAGCAGTTACCCTGTCCTTAATGTGGCTGGCAAACTGTATACTTATAGCAGTCATCCTGTCCTACCTGTGGATGGTTAAGTGTATACTGATCGCAGGCATCCTGGACCTCCTGTGGAAGTGCATACTGATAGCAGTTACCCTGTCCTTAATGTGGCTGGCAAACTGTGTACTGATAGCAGTCATCCTGTCCTACCTGTGGATGGTTAAGTGTATACTGATCGCAGGCATCCTGTCCCACCTGTGGAAGTGCATACTGATAGCAGTTACCCTGTCCTTAATGTGGCTGGCAAACTGTATACTGATAGCAGTCATCCTGTCCTACCTGTGGATGGTTTAGTTGTATACTGATCGCAGACATCCTGTCCCACCTGTGGAAGTGCATACCGATAGCAGTCACCCTGTCCTTAATGTGGCTGGCAAACTGTATACTGATAGCAGTCATCCTGTCCTACCTGTGGATGGTTAAGTGTATACTGATCGCAGACATCCTGTCCCACCTGTGGAAGTGCATACCGATAGCAGTCACCCTGTCCTTAATGTGGCTGGCAAACTGTATTCTGATAGCAGCCATCCTGTCCTACCTGTGGATGGGTAACTGTATTCGGATAGCAGCCATCCTGTCCCACCTGTGGATGGTTAAGTGCATACTGATAGCAGTCACCCTGTCCTTAATGTGGCTTGCTAACTGTATATGGATAGCATTCATCCTGTCCTTTTTGTGGCTGGCAAACTGTATACTGATAGCAGTCACCATGTCCCACCTATGGATGATTAGGTGTATACTAAGAGCATCCATCCTGTTCTTATCTTGGCTGGCTAACTGTATTCTGATAGCAGCCATCCTGTCCTACCTGTGGATGGTTAACTCACTGGTGCACTCAGACACTCCCAGCACTCACCAGCCGCCAGACCAGCAGAGAACACGCGTGTATCTAGAAAGAGACACGTCAGATTTACATGGGGGGGGGGGGGGGGGGGAAGAGGACACCAGGGAAACGAGGGTTAAAAAAAAAGTGCAATAGTCCTGTAAATGGCATCCCTCTCAATTTCCTTACTTACATACATTTATATTGGTTGTACTTGATTAAATATTTTTCTAGGAACATGTATTATGTTAAATACAATTAAATGAGTATTTTAGTATTTCTTATTATATACGTATACATTATATAGTATAATTACGAAACAAGATATCATATTGTACTTCTCTCCAGGCCAAATAATTAAAATGTCCAATAACAGCACGCTAGTATATATTCTGAATGTACAGTAACAATTCCACAGAATTCAGTCTTAATAATACTCAAAATACAGTATTATATTGGGTGAAATTGTTTTAATAACCTGAATGACCCTAAGGACTGAACCATGCTCGATTAATACGCTACAGCGCCAGGATTAATCAATCTGTCATGGCCTTTGCTCTCTAAAACTAGATCCACGGATATTAAGGAATACCCTGGTCAAAGGACAGATGTACTATTGATCTATATAAACATTTTAATTCAAAATTTACATTTAATTTATTGATTGCACTATTTTCCCAATAAAATGGCAGAAGGGCCATTTCTATCAATTAGTCATTTCTGTCTTTTACGTGGCCCCATAACTTATTATTCCAGAGATACTTTTCAAACATTTGTAGTATTAGTATGATATACAGCACAATAGAATGTGAGATACAAATGAATGTATCAAACTATAATTTTATTTCCATTCTGATTTGTTCTGATATTAATATGGACACACAAGTGGGTTGGGTCAAACTGAGATGGGCCAGAAAGTGGTATTTGTGGGTGGAGCCATGGGAGAAGATGGGGAAACTATATACCAGTCCCACAAAACTATAGACCATTTGCACCATCAGCAAGCATTACTGTTGAGTTCTGGCTGGAAGTAGGGCAAGTAGGAGAATTCCTGATGAAATGAACTAAAAATTGCCTTCTCGGAGGATCTTAAAAAAATGGGGGGGGGGGGGGAGACTGAGACACCGTCAAACAGTCCAGCTGTTAGTTGCCATCTGCAGCACGTCCAATAGATTCAAGCCTTTTTCCAAAAAAGACACATTTATGTAAATTGTGTACCACGCATCTTGTTTATGCATTCTTCAACATTCACAAAAAAAAAATCTCTTACAGCAGAGATAGCTCTCCAGCTGCTGACAGACTACATTTCACATGATACTTTGAATTTGGCTTGCAGAGAATCATGGCAATCGTAGGTCAGTGACCTCTGGAAAGATACCCGGTAACTCCTCGCGGAGAACAGACTCCAAATCGCAAGAGCCAGCAATTTACATCATGATTTTCAGATCTGAGGCCCTGGGGTAGACTGCAAATCCCATCAAATTGGACGGGCCTTGCAGAAAAACTCTCAATGGACAGATTTCTATCGCTGGTCAAGGGGGGGAGATGAGCACTTAATACAGGGGCTTCCAAGTGTAATGTGGTCCAGCCAAGAAGCGGCATTATCCCAAATGGTCCTTGTCCTAATCCAGGGATGGGACATGTGTGTGCACGGTGGAGAATGCATGGTTTTAATAAATAGAGATTACTGGATGGTGGTAGAAGTAGGGAATTTAACGGACCATCTGTAGCTGACTCATAACCAATCACATCACTGTAAGTCAGCATCTCGTCTAGGTGCATCATTTATCTCTAATGGAATTTGTGCGGAGCTGTCACATCAGATTTACACATCTCAGACGCACTGTATTAAGACAAGTTATTCAGCAGAGGCCCAGAAATGATATGACTGAGCTAATCATGATACACACACACACAATCTCCAGACACAGATATGATTTAATATGCAGCGGCAATGTGCTATTATCATATAATGTCATCATTATCGCATTCCCATTAACTACTCAACCCCAGCAATGGTAATTATCAATCCAACAGCCTCATTTTAATTCAAACTATCGCCCTGGCAAGAAGAAATAACTCAATCTGTATTCTAAACATTTGCAAGATTGAGCTTTTTTTTTGTATGTTGTACAGATATTTTAGTGTCTACTCAATAAAGAGAGAACTGAGACGGGAATTTAAAACTTTAGGCCAATGTAGTTGGAAACATTCTCCAATACATAGTAACATAGTAACATAGTAATTTAGGTTGAAAAAAGACACAAGTCCATCAAGTTCAACCCATCTACCTATCATTCCAGCATTTTGATCCAAAAGAAGGCAAAAACCCCTAAGGAAGCTATTTCGAATTTTGCCTCCTAGGGGAAAAAATTCCTTCTTGACTCCAAAAGGGCAATCAGATTTCTCCTTGGATCAATAAGCTCTATTATTAATGTTTATTCTGTTATTAATAGCCCTGTATGTTCTGCTTTTCTAAAAAAAACATCCAGACCATTTTTAAATGCATCTATCGTGGTTGATAGCACTACCTCTCTTGGCAGGGAGTTCCATAACTTTATTGTCCTTACCATAAAGAATCCCTTCCTTTGCTGTCTGTGAAATCTTTGCTCTTCCAGTCTCAGGGGGTGACCTCTTGTTCTTTGAACATTTCTGTTAATGAACAGGTCCCTGGAGAGCTCCTTATATTGGCCCTGCACATATTTATATAATGTTATCATATCCCCTCAGCAGCTGAATTTTTCCAACTCGGCTACTTTGGCCTTAAGTTTAGAATTCCCATTTCAATTCCCGGCCTTTCTCTCTAGACCCTTTAATATGCGGGGGGGGGGGGGGAACGCTTGTCGTTACTTTGAAACAAATAGCCGTTCACCCTTAGAATAATTTCCCCGGGGGTCTCATAATAAGGAGGGCTTTGAGAGAGACAGGGTGGTTTCTATAGTCGAGGGGAGATCGGGTGAGACAGTCCCATGTAACTTTCTTTACTTTACAAGATAACTGAAAAATATTTTTTTCGGACACATTGGGTGGAGTTGAACCTTTAACTGGAACTGTGCAAACTAAAAAACTATTTATCCCTTTGGTTTCTAGTCTTCCATGTAAAGGTTTGGAAATCTAGGCTGTAAGACTTACAAAATACACGAGGGAATTTTACTGGGCTTCCAAATCACCAAATGCAGTCAGCAGCTGTCACCGCTTGCCGTGTGCCAAAGATGGCGGCCATACTGGATCTTGGCTACGCGGAAGACGTAGCACCCAGATGGCACCTGCCACGGGACTTCTCTAGGCAATAAAAATATGTCAGTTTGTACAGGCTGTAGAAAGGTGGGAAGCACTAGAGGGCAGTCTAATCTTAACCCAGAGACTGAGATTTCTTTCCCTCCTGACTTGCTTTTAGAAATGGCTCACAAAAGTTACCACAGCGATTATGTTATTCTTCCGAGTCAGGGCAAATTGCAAATAGATTGACTGTGCAACCAGCGTTCCTGGAGGTTAATAGAAGTAATAGGAGATGTGGCTTCCCAGGGCTCGAGCACATTCTGCAAATATACATGCTGTTTTAGAGTTTTCATTAGTAGAATATCCATAGCATGTCAGGCTATATTACGCAGGGCTGCACAGCTGGAATACGTAAAAGACTTCAGCCGGCCATTGTTATAATGATTAAAGAGCAGATAATGAGAGCCTTACAATATGTTTGGTGTGACGTGTGAGAGACACACAGACACACAACAAATCCATCCTATTTAGTATGTAGCTTTGTTGTGTTGACCTGTTAAATCGAAGAATGTTTCCTTTGACGACGTCGAAAAAATGGACGCTTGCCTCACGTTTTCCTTCCCCTCCACCCCGACTCTTTTGAATTCTGTACCCCTTGACGCTCAAAATCTTAAAATTCTTGAAGTACCATTGAAAACCTGTGTACGCGAAACACAACAACCCTTCAACAAGACTCCCATGACGGAGCATCAAAGGAAGTGCAGTCCAATACAGCGTAGGTGACAAAGGTTAAACCATCACTGCCCTTATCTTTTTCTTCTCCAAGCCGCTAACCTTTTTCCACCCCAAGTGAATTTGAAAGACAGTTCTTTGATGCAAAGCCAGTCATCGTGGGAGATCGGTGTGTGTTTTGCATGCAGTGCTCATTTTTACAGTATTTTACTATATTGCGTTTTCGTTTTCTTTCACCAGCTTTCTTTGGCATCAACCTATTCATCTATGGTAATGTAGATATTACCATCTTGGTGGTCAAGTCACAAATAAACTTTGTATACCTGGTGTTTGTATGTGTTCTGCAAAATACATTTTCTATATTATAATAATTTCTAGTAAACGTGTTGTCAATTTGACTTGGCCACATGGTCATTCTGCATAATTTCCCTTTCCTCCATGCTGGGAGATATTCTAGACATGGCTGCTGGCGGCTTACTTTATTATTATTATTTTTTTTAAATAAGGCAAAAAACAAATACACAAATAATCCTGTACAGCATTATCCAAGCTTTTCAAACTCTGAATATTCATTCTGTGAAACCCGTGGAACTTTACATTTTCCAGCATATTAATAATGGATGATGCTACCCTGATTGCCGACGTGTGAAGGTCTGCCTTGTATGTACTCCGTGTTTATGTATTGTACCGTGTAACGTGTTTCGCAAAAAGGCAAGTTAATTCGTGGCTGAGAAATGTTTTATGATTGAACAATAAAATATATTCGGTTCTGGTGAGAACATTTGCTCTCATAATATTTCAACAAAAACCATTTATGGCATTGCTGTAAATCCTAATTTTCGTAATGCTAAAACTCTAGTATAATCTGTAAGGGCTTCTTTCTTTGTATTCAAGATATATTATATCCTATTTTTGTCCCCCCTTCCGACTGGGTAATGAAGCATTGTCTGAATATATCTGATTTAGATAAAATAGTCTATAACTCTTCACACTTATTGTAAGATCCATTTTTATAGACCACTAGACAGATCACTCAGATCACTGTGCTAGAAGTCGGATACTAAAACCTCTATGATTCTCACAGACCTCTTTAACAACTCGTATTACTCATTAATATATTTTATTTCTTCACATAAAAGTCTTTCAGCAATATAAAATGACAAAGTTACATCTCCTTTCGATGGTTCTCTGCGCTCCTTGGCACCAGTTGATCAGCGAAGCATGTAAAGAGCATTCAACGCTTACATGGCCTTAATTAGACACATTCTCATTTCAGGTGAGGAAAGATTTACTGATTTCACCAATTCACCGACCATCATATAATATCGTGGGACAGCTGTATATATGGCGGTGTAATATTTTGCAGTTGGAGAACCAACTCATTGAGTGTATAATTTTGGAACATTGGGGTACACATATATAGAATCATTGTGATGCAACATTCTAGAAATGGAGCATTAATGGAAAGCTATGGAATATTCCAGCGGTTTGAATATTGCCTCCCTCTGTATATAATCCTCATTATTTCTCTTACAACACGAAGAATATTGGTCCAGTAGCCACAATATCCATGTGATCCTTCCTTTTCCATCTCCTATTCAGGCAGAAATATTCCACGTTCTGTTGATAGGCCACAAGGGTAAGACCTTGACCCTCGGCTATTTTCCCTTTCCACCTTCTTATAGAAATTGAATTAACCCAGCTGGTTCCCAATAGCACTTATTGTTACCATCTTATTACTGGCAGGCATTTGTAGTATGCCAAAGATAATACTGCTACTCTGCTGTAAAACCCTCCATGAACTTCCAACTAACATTTGTTATATACTGACCCTAACACACCAAAAACCCTCCATTGTCATTCCCAACATACATACATGCATGACCTCTCTCGCTTCCTCATATTCACTTGCAGGGTAACTCAAGATTTACCCACCATCCCTCAAAATCCAAAGCGTTGTATAACTCCATCAACTTGAGGGCACCATCCATAAGCAGCACCAGTGATCTACTTACGTGGTGTGCACGATGACCCCCATTGCACAACTGACCCACCACATTCCTTCCTGCATCTACTAGCAAGCATATGCTCTAGAAGCAGTGGAGGACAGATGAAGCGCTTGTCTTCCATTGCTTCTAGGTCGGATGCTTGCAAACAGGGTTTTCTCTACCTTATGCATCAAACGTTCCGTGCCTCTAACTGACTTTGTATTTGTTTAAGTTTTGCATCAAGCCAGACAGCGAAGATGCTGCTCTCTTTTTCGTGCTTATTTTAAGACTTTGATGTTACCTTCAGATCTTTGAAGTAACTGCTAACACTTTAGAAGACAGAGTGCTCTGTATTGTATACCAAAACTGACACCTGATTGAGATGTTATGACCTGAGCTGCACCTGTGTTACTATTCGCAGACTAAATCTGAAACGGTTCCACTTATCACAGGGTTTCTTTAAGGAATAATCCTTCTACCGAGCTGACCATTAGGGGGTCACCATGGTTAGTAGTTTTATATCCTCGTGAACCAATTTCTTGAAGTCTCGCGAATCAAGCATTTTGCACTGGTGGCCATGACAGCCAAGATCCACTGTATTGGGACCCCCTGTTCTCTCCAGCTGATGCAGAGCTCTTTTAAAAGGGTTAAACGCACACGGATTATGATGTGGTAAAGAACATTATACGCATTGTTAGCTTCCCAGGCAACACACTTTAAGTACATGACACCAGAAGATCCATTTGCCGTATTAATAAACAGACAATCACATCTGTTTTTATGGAGTCTCCTAAATAATACCCAGAGCCCCCTTCATCTGGAAGATTAGTGCTTAAAAGCAACATATAAGAAACAATGAGAAAAAGCAGATGTGATCTTTCTTACAAAAACTAAGATTTGTAAAAACAAAACATTGTAATCTCTTACAATCTTTAAATACCCCCCCCCCCCTCCCTATACAGTTACCATAGTTGTGAGATCATGTAGGAAAAACTTTAATTGGCTGATTTCTCTAATGCTGGATAGGCATCAAGTTTCCCCCCCCCCCCCCCTAAACCATATGTATAATAATTAGCATTTATTCCATGTTTATTTGGGATTTTGTTTTTTTGGTTTCTTAGTATATTTGCAATGTACATTGCATTTTCTAACATGTCTTGGCATAATCTGTTTGCTCTCAAGTTTCAGCCATTACAGAGAGAACTAGTACTATATTATTTATGTATTTATTTAAATGTTTCCCGTGTAAATGAAAAAGCTGTCAACACCCAAAGCCAGCTGGCTCCCGTTTTCTTAAAGATGGCAAATCCTCTAGCATCTGTGTCGGAGCATTGTTTATCAAGCCCTGAGTACTCAGTGTCTTTTTTTGGGCAGGAGAGAACCTTACTCCTAGTGGTCCAGTGGGCAGCAGGGAGCAGCAGGGAGATTCTGAGTTCATTTCTGCTAGCCACAGCATCTACATGCCACGTGACCCCCGACTCTCTGATTGAGGTGTGCCCCAGTGGTCACTGTGGAATTCCAAAGCAAGACCCTTGCTGCCTGACTCACCACACATCAAGAGAAACTAGTTAGGAAGATCTCCCATAACTAGATTGATCTATATCAATGATGGCTAATTTTTGTAAGCCCGAGTGCCCATTGTCCTGCAGGATACACAGTTATAGGTCTCCAAAACGCCAAGTTCACTGAGATTGTGCTTCGCTCTCCCATTTCCATTGCTCATTTTAGTTTCCCCTGCTCTTTGTTATTTTTTCCTTTCCTTTCGTTGCCCCATCTCACTGCCCCCCCCCCCCCCAGTGGAGTATCTTCCGCAAGGCAAACAAGGCACTCGCCTAGGGCGGCACTTTGCCAAAGGACGGCACTTTGCCCGAGCGTGTTCGAACATTTTAACTCCCTCCCCCCCGGTTCATCAAGCTTTAGCTCCTTCCAATTAATCGGGGGGATGGGGCATGTAATGGATGTGGTGGGGGTATGTAATGAGGGTGATGTTGGCATGTAATGGGGGGATGGGGCATTTAATTTGTATGCAATGGGGGTGATGGGGGCATGTAATGGGGTGATGGGGGCATGTCGTGGGTGGGCAACGGGGGTGATGGGGCATGTCGTAGGTGTGCAATGTGGGTGGGGGGGTGCCCGAATTTTCTCTGCCTAGGGCAGCACAAAACCAAGATACACCACTGCCCCCCCATATGTGCTCCTTACCTCCATGTATGATGATGACTGTGCACACAGATGCCATAGTTTTGCCATCATTGAACTATGTCCTGAACCATTAGCTCCTGTCATATATTGGTCTCTGAATTCAGCATGTACCATTGATGGCACACACATCTGTACATGGCATTTTTCCTCCGATTACAAACAAGTACTTAAATTATAATCATGAAGGGTTCATAGAAACAAAGGTCATGGAGACAAGTTATTTATCTCCAGAAAAAGAAAAAAAAAACTAGAGTGCATTCTGACTCTTTCACTTTAATTTGTAACATGGACCACAATGCTTTGAGTATCATTATATTGACTACAACCTAGAACCAATAGAGGAAGCCTATGTTATGAGAGAGGTCATAGTTTTATAATGAGCATTTGGCAGTTCGTACTCAAACTGTAATGAAACTGAACCTCTTATATTAATTAACTGCTGTTTGGACAACATGTACCGCTTAGACTGTGCACTAAACATATTCTTCATTTACAGCAAAACAATATCTAATTACTCATGTAATTTACACATGAAAGGGATTCTACTCCATTACATAAAAAAAAAAGCATATTAAAATGGCATAGCGGGTGTTTGATTTGCATCAGTTACATTCTTATACGTTTAATCTACTTTTCGTGGTTAAAAAAATATATATATATCCATTTTAAAACAAAATCATTTGCTAAAAGCATTTGCTTTAATTCAATTTAAAGTGTTTGCAGAGGTGCCAAGAACTTTCATTGTACAGATAACAATGAGGGACGGCCAAGTGAAACAAATATCCTTCATTTCTTTAATTCCCTATATTTCTTTAGTGAGGCCCTGTAACACATATTTGGGGGGCGGGGGGGTGATTACAAATAGCTACAAGCTGGATTTGGGAAATTGGTTTATCGTTAAATGTACACATTTCTTTAAATAGGTGGAATATATACCAGAAAAATATATATATATATATTTTTAGACTTATCTTTTGTGCTGCTTTTATTATTTTTGAACATTCTAACCCTTTCAGGGCCAAAAGTGTCCGAAAGAGATTGTAAAATCCTTGTGTAACAAATGTGTATTTTTCTTCAGAAAGGGATACATTCCTTTAACATCTGACATGCAAAGCCGTGGGCCAAATGTGGCACATCGGAAAACAAAGTGCGATTTAAAGAGAGGGAAAACAAACACACACATTTGTTGGGGGGAAGTTTCATCCCATGATGAAGAAGCCCACACCAGCCTCATTAAAAGTGTAATTTGAATGGTGCAATAATTGTGCACCGTGTAAGAGACTAGGGGGCTCCATGTTACAGAACAAAGCCTCCTGGCAGCAAGAGGAATGATCCGATGACCAGCACTGGGGAGGAGAAGATCATGGATGGAGTCCATGAGTTGGTTTGGCATCATAGACACCAAACCCAGTGACATGGCAGCCTGGAAGTCAATTTCGGACTTCAAAACAAAGTCTAAATTGCTCCATAGGAGCATCATTCAGAACCCCTTTAATTAGAAGTTTCAGTACCTTATACAACAACCATAGTTATGTCCTACATATATTTTTCGTACTGTGTGGCAATGTGCCATGCTTTCAGTTCAATATCACATGCCTTTGTGTCCAGAAGGTGCATAATCTATACTAGTCCTTACAGTTATCCTCTTCTTTGATCTCTAATTTACCCATGTACTCCCAGTTGAATAGATTTATTTGGTGGAGGCTGGCCAAGCCGGTGGGCTCATGAGAACAACACAGCGGTTGTCTCCAAAATAAACTCTCTCCACCTTTTGGCAGCTCAGTAAATCTCCCCAGCGTAGTTTTTATTTTGTACTAGATTCCCTTTAAGTTGATAATAAGGAGTGGGATTCAAAGGGCAATCTGATCTGGAGGAAGACCAACGTTCCTTTCTCATTTGGTGATATTCGGTGTCTGGAGGTGCTAACTCATTTTAACAGACAGCACTTTGGTATCCATGAGTGCCCAAGGAGATAAGAGTGAGTCTCTCCTCCTAAAACTTGGCCATCAATTCCATGAATCCCTCATCTTCAAACTCTAGCAGCACTTAGCTAAACACATAAAGCAATCCATTATGTTTGGGAATCCACCCTACTGTCCAAGATGTGGAACAATGCTTACTCTTAGAGCTTCAAGCAATGTTTATAATTACAGATGAGCTCTATTCTTACCTAGCCTCTTCTAGCTCGAGGGACTCAACCCCTTGTTATTGTCAGGGTCTGAAGTGTGATTAGTGTATTGTGAGCCGATAACTATTACTGACCAGCTTCTTGGCCATCATATGAAATGATATTAGATCATCAGAGCTTAAAAGCTGAGATGTCTGTTAACTTTATCTGAATTAAAGAGTCACCACTCCCTATCTCACCATCAATGCGCTAGTGTCATTTATCATGACCATCTGTTGATTGGCATTGCTGCTCACCCAAGTGACCTCTATATGTGTCAAAATTCACCACTTTACCATTTGCATTTAATATCTCATGAACGGTTAAATATAGAAACCGACGTGGGAAAAAAAACCAACCCGTTTTTTTAAGCTGTAAAAGTCCTCCCGGTCCTTGACCCAGAGAGACAAACAGCTGATGGGGCCAAAGGTGAGTTCCTTGTCCTCATAAATGTGACATCTATGAAGATGGTGGAACCCAGTACTCATGAGAGGCTAAATGTTAAAGTCAAATTTCAGTATGCGAGAAATCGTGCACCCTGACTCTCCAAAGAGAGAAAAAAAATCTTCAAGAAACAAAAGAAAGACATATTTTTATAGCTAACTCAAAAGAGTTGTTGACTAATTTTGGTCCAATTAACTAAGGCCGGTAAAAATATAGCTGGCTGCCAATATCAGTCTGAGGAGGCAGAAGAAAAGGTGGTAACCCTAGAAGTATTTCATATCTGTCACTAGGATCCTTTAATAATGAAAATGTGTGTATAGTATGTATCCTACACCAAAATCTGCCCTTGTCTATTGCTTACAATATGTATTTATATATTGTCCCGTAGAGAGTCATATTGGTAGAAGGTCAAAGGTTAGAGTGTACGGTACTAAAAAGAAGCTGATAAAAGGCAGGTAACTGCTTATTTTTGCTTGAAGGATTCCAGACTTTACAATCTCTACAAAAATGTAACAAAAGGATAAGGTTACAAATCTTTATAATAACAATTTTTGTCCTCAGCATGGCAGTTGAAAGGTATTTATTTTGTTATATATATTTATATACACACATATATTTTGGGGGGTTTTCAGGTTCCTTTAAAGGGACTTTATTATTTTTTTTACACTCCAAATGTAGAGAATAATATATTATCTATACATCGTATGAACAGAATTGCTATTGACGATATACAAATGTTACATTTGACCTTGAAAGGTAGTGCATTTGTATATCATGATGTCATAAACAGCAGACACTTTAAACACATTTAAAAGTCCCTTGGACTTTGAGAATTTCCACTTAACCCCATCATATAACATTGCAGCTCTGTATTTCGTTTAAATTAATTAAATCTCTATTTTTTATGTTTAGCAGGGCTTTAAGGCATATACTATGAGGTCAGTATTATGCCTATTCGCTTAACCATTACATTCTGTACACATATATCTCGGATTTTAGTTTTCAGCCACATGTTTAAGAGCAACATGTGTTATTTCAGAATGGTATGGCAAGCACTGCCCCAGCTGAGGTTAAATAAAATCTGCCACCGAGTAATAACGAATTAGCCCTAAAGGATTATCCCTAATTGCGCTACGTTACTTTTTATAGCGGGATTTCAATGTCAAACAGAGGTCGCGCACTTTGACCTTCGCATGTGGCACAGACAGGTCACAGATGAAACTAAAAACGGGGGGGGGGGGGATTACGTAAAAAAATTTGCATTGAGACACAAAGTCAACTTAACAATCGGGTATTAAATGACACATGGTTTGAAAACTTAAACTAGCATATATTATACTCAAAAGTCAGCATAGGAAAATAAAATAAATAAAAAATTATATACTTATAAAAAAAAACCATACAGACTAGAGTCAAATCTATTTGAATTTCTTTGTTGATATAGGGCAGAGCGCATTATACTAGAAAGTTATGGGATTCCCATCCACCAGACGGCTTTAATTGCAAGATAGCATTCGACCCGGCAAACAATGTCCTGCTTTATATACAAGGATATGACTCTGACCCCAGTTGTCATTTTTTTTGGGACTTACTTGTCAGTTTTCTAATTACATGCTCGTAACATACACCGCCTCGTCTTTCAACTGTTCTTGATAAAAAATATAAGGATTTCGCTACTAGAAGTTTTTATTTTATTATTATTATTATTCTGGCAGAAAAAAAATATATATAAAAAGGACGTTATTTTTTATTTTTACGCTATTCGGGCGATGACAGAAATCAGGGCTTTGTCCTGGCACCAATTAAATTTCACAGGGAGATTCATATTCTCTGTGATGTATCACTTATTATGTATCTCGCAATTCACTAAATTAAAAAAATAGGTTGCATTACAAAAATCACATTACACATAGATATATAGGCTATAGTTAAATGCTCTGAAACTGCCTGTCTGGTTGCTAGAGGGGGTTAAATGCTCTGAAACTGCCTGTCTGGTATCTAGAAGGGGTTAAATGCTATGAAACTACCTGTCTGGTAGCTAGAGTGGGTTAAATGTTCTGAAACTGCCTGGCTGGTAACTAAAGGGGTTAAATGTTCTGAAACTGCCTGGCTGTTAACTAGAGGGATTAAATGCTCTGAAACGGCCTGTCTGGTTGCTAGAGGGAGTTAACTACTCTGAAACTGCCTGTCTGGTATCTAGAGGGGGTTAAATGCTATGAAACTGCCTCTCTGGTAGCTAGAGGGGGTTAAATGTTCTAAAACGGCCTGGCTGGTAACTAAAGGGGTTAAATGTTCTTAAACTGCCTGGTTGTTAACTAGATGGGTTAAATGCTCTGAAACTGCCTGTCTGGTATCTAGAGGGGGTTAAATACTATGAAATTGCCTGTCTGGTAGCTAAAGGGGGTTGAATGTTCTGAAACTGCCTGGCTGGTAACTAAAGGGGTTAAATGTTCTGAAACTGCCTGGCTGTTAACTAGAGGGGTTAAATGCTCTGAAACTGCCCCTGTCTGATAATGACTGTATGTATAATATCAGTATATTATTCAGTTTGAAATTTAAATGGTTCCCAAGGCTTCGTAATAATTTATATAATGTAGTGTATTTATATAATGTGTCCCTGAATGGCAGAATATGCGATCAGGCTGATGGGGGAATAAGCAGGGTTTTTCAGAATATCAATAGTAATAAAACTATTACACTCTGTGTCCAATTTTTAGGCAATAGGAATTATTGAGGAACAAACTGATGAGACAGATGATGCATTATTACGGATCTAAAAGTCCAACAATGATAATAAATTTCCAGTTACAAAGCTTTCAACAAGTTTCTGGGGTGTCTCCCGTTTATGATTTCCCATTGAAAATTAGTTAATTTGCAAATAAAGCCAGATGTGATGTCATAAGCAGGGGACACTACAGACCCAAATAAAACCGATTTTTTTCCTCTTATTTTATGCATTTATTGATACATTCTCATATTCTTTCTTATTCTCTACAAGTATAAGCAGTGTTCCGATTGACACAATCCCTTTAAAAAATGCTTAAAGGCTTTATAATTCTGCCTAAATACAGCATTTAACCCCAACCATTTAAACACAGATTAACCCCTAACCTAAGCAAACTGCAAATACATATCCGGCTCATAAAATATTAATTACATTGCTGTTAGACATTAAATTAAAACAGAGCTATTTGACATCTGGAAAATCACATCTTGCAAAATGTAGACTTTTTTTTTTTTTGCATCATTTATCAGCACTTTTGTTCCATATTTTTATGCTGATTCTGTTTTACTGTCTGCTGAGTTCTGAACAATATTACTTGTTATTTATGTGCAGCTGTGATTCTGTCTTTGTTGATGCCAAATGATGTCACAGGCATGAGTGATGTGTGGTCAGATTATTCAAACCATCAGACCAGTGTGGTTTTAAAAGCGTACCCCAGGCAGCAAATAAACTTTGGTTCATACATACAAATGCATGTAGGGATTCTTTGTTTTTGGTTACTTGCAAGAGGATCAGTGCAGATGCACTGGGTCACGAGTTCATAAACATATACAGTAACAACTTTATTCAACAGCCTGCGACTGCCTTCCTGTTTTGTTAAGACAAGGAGTAGAACACTTGTGTGATGTGAGCATGCACCATGCTTTGCTAAAGGAGAGCCACTGATTGACTCCCATGAGATGCTCAAGATGTACTGCTTGAGCTACTGATGTCATGGTGAGCTTGATCAATACCCAGGAGAAAGCTTGCAAGGTAAGTATTGCAAAAAAAACAGAAAAGAAACCCTTCAACAAGTGAATGCATGTTTGGTATTAACCCCTTCCGGACAATGGTTTTCTATTTGCTGATGTGCGTTTTGTACAATTGCTATTTTGCTATATGTGCGTTTAAATAAAAGTGCACGCCTACTTCTTAAATAAATCCCCACATATTCTGTATTGTTTTGTTTTTTTAAGAATTTTTTTTTATAAAAATTGGAATAAATATATACACACACACACACACGCAGTAATATATTTATATACATACATAAATACACTCATTGTTTTTATAATATTGAAAATAGTTTTATTTATAATATTTATATATATTGTACAGGGTATAATATGGGAATCTTTTTTTTTTTTTTTGTATTTGTTTTATTTATTGTATTGACCACACTGGTGACCTGTACATTAAAAGGTTACTCCCCCTTTTCTCCTTTATTTAAACACTCCCTGTTTCTTTACCTAATCAGCATATGCTTAAGAACCAAGTTCCGGTTTGAAATGCGTGAGGCTCTGCTCCTCCTGCGGTTCCCCCGCTGAGTTCTGGGCACCCATAAATGGGATTAAAGTTTGAACACAGCTAAGCATGCGGCGGTGTGCAGACGGTTTTTCTGCTTTGATATGCTCCGTGCCCTTGGGGTCATATTTCCCCATTGCCGCTCTACAATTATTGTGTTGGGACACCGCAGATCGCCTGGGATGCGTAGTTAGTGCAGCGCTAGTTATTCCTATATATATATATATTTTTTTTTTTACATTTTCAGTGCTGTAAGTGTGAATATTTTTATTATAGGTGATGTGACTCACACGGGGTAATGGCACCTCTACTGTGCATGCGCATCATTCTCCACAGGTGCAGTAGGATGAAACCAGGACTGTTGGAGAGCAGTCCCCCCCCCCCCCCCCTGTCCCCCCACATGGTTTGTCTCGTCTTTCTCTGCCCTCTCAACCTGTTTCTATAGATTTCCGTAACATATACATTTCTTGGTTACCTTTAACTCTGCAGTTCACACGCCATAAAACAAACAGACTGGAAGAACCAAGCTCTGCTTCTACACTTCATGCTGCAGTTTATTACTGACCTGGGATTGGTGCAGTAACATGTTTGGAATCATTATTATATCTACAAAAAAACTAAAAAAAAAAAAACTGCTGAGTACTGGATTAGTTTTTTTTTTGCTTATGACGAATCGCCCTATCATTTAAATACCCTACTTTCTGCTTAGCATGGAATCCAAAGCAACTTTACTCTTAAATAAACATGCAGGCGAGGCTAGACAGTGGTAGACATCTGCTATCTTGAGCCTGGATAAGGGGAGATAATTGATGGCTTTAAGAAGCATGGTAGTCCATCCTAATTAGTAACTGAAATGATTAATTATCCACGCTTGACAATGAAGCTGTAACAGGTGCTGTTTGTACATATATATTTACGCACATTTTTATATATATATATTTGTGTGTAATGGTATCTTTTATTTATTAACCCTTAAACAATTGAAATTGTGTAATTTGGAAGCACATTCCAAATGTTAAACCAACCCTTTTTTTTTGGGACGGGGGGAGATTGGGGGGGGATCAGCATCATAGGAAATAGCTTATAAAAAAAATGTATGTTTCATTTTAAGAGCCAGATTTGTACCAGTTCATCCTGTAACTAATTACGGAAGCCTTCTGGTACTTGATGATGTCCCTTGCTCAATTGACTCCGCATATCATCCAGGAATTGTAGGAGAATGGGATTTTTAGTAGTTTAAACACAGGATTTTGGAGATCCTTGACCATATTGCATTACACTGGTATAGGAACGGATAACCCAATATTTTATAAATATGCTTGTGTGGGTTGCCGACAATACTTACTGTAAGATGAAGGCCTAAAACCAAGAGATGCTCATCAACTTGCACTAACAACTACCAATCTATTTCATTCTTTTATTATATTAACAAATGTCAAAGTCCTCAATATTCACTGTGTCCCAGTACTAGGTTCTCAAACACCCCACCAAAGCTGGAAAAAATTACCAAAGATAGAACGAGCCGTTAAACTGTGGTTTATAATAAAGCCAACACCAAAAGAGAGCAGCGTCCAAAGTAAAACCCTGGTGCATTTCGCAGCTTTGTTTATTCATATGCTATTGATTGTGGAACTGATTTTCGTCTTTGCTTCAGAAGTAGCTGAGCGAAATGGGGATAAGGATGCTGAAGAACACGGCGAGGTATTTCAGATTTGCGTACATGGTTAGAGTTCTAGGCTAACTCTATGTTTATATCTGTGTCTTGGTTTTGTATGTTTCCTTTAGTTCAGTTCTCATGTCCTTTGTCTGTGTCCTGTCTGTCTTTGCCATGTAGCCACCACTCTAATCTTGTCTGGTTACATAGTAGTTTAGGTTGAAAAAAAGGCTTGCATCCATCAAGTTCAACCCTTTTCCTTGCTTGGTTCTTGTCATGTCCTTGCCATAGTCCTGTCTCTGTTTTGTCCTGTACCATGTATTCTCTTTCTGCTTTCTTGTCTTGTTGGGGTGGCCAAGCTCTGCACCAGGCCTTGTGACTCCTCCTCTGTACTGCGACTCCTGTATTTCTTCATTGGACGATCTGCATCCTATGACATCTGGACCCCGTTATGTGTACTTTCTGTTGTTATCTTCAAGCTGTACTCAGCAGAAACTAGAGACTGAACCACAGATTCTGAGGATCCCTGAGAGGTCAAATATGTTAAATTTTGCAACAGATATGAAAATAAATTCTGAACTATCTCAAGGAAACATTACTTTATATATCTATAGATACCTATATATGTACATATACATCATACTGACCAGATTCTAATGTGTTCTTCCTGGGAATGAAAGTTCTTCATTATTATTTATTGTCCAGATTCGGGACAATACGGTTTATGGTATATAAAAGTTCCAAAAGTGGACTAAACTGCCGGAACATTCCATTGCTTTCCATGGTGACTGGAGCCCTTTTAGAACTTTGCCCCAGTAATGACTTTTACAAATAACCGCCATTGTCTTCCTGTTGAATAACTGAACTTTGGACGTCCGTCGGCTCCCTTCTTGTCCTGGTTTCTGTAGAGGAGTTTAGGTATATCTTTTGACCAGCTTTGTGAAGGAGCTTCATATGCCGTGCTGACAGATGCCTAACAATGTCTGCATTCTTTACCCTTAATGCAGACCCGACACAGCACCTGCAGTAACTCCGGCCAATTCATTTCTTTCAGCCTTTTTTCATTACCTGTGTGAGAAGCATGATTTTCTTTTAAATACCCTCACAGAAATCTGATAACTATAGCTGTTCTTTAAGAATTTTTTTGTGTGCTTCTATTAAAGGGGCAATCCCACCTGGCTTATTTTTTCTAGGATATTGTATATGCTTTTAATATGCCTTCTTCTGGATCAAAAGCAGGATTAATAGTTAGACTGTTTTAACTTGATGAACTTAGATCTTTTTTAAGCCTAAATTACTATGTTAGTTTTGTAAAAAAAAAGCGGGACAGAGGTAGAGCTCAGCGGGACAGTCCCCCTCACCTGCCTCCCGACTCCAACATTCAGCATGCCCCACAGTGACATCTTTACACCAGTTTTTCAGTGCTGTATTTGTGCCCAAACAGCTTATCTCTGCCATCACAGACCACAAACACATTGCCATCTTAGCCCCCCAAACAGGTGGGTCCGGTCGCAGTTCCAACCCGTAAGATCATGATTGCTACATCTCTTCTATCCTCTTGCCTACCCTTCTAGGCAAAAAATGCTGCTGTAGCAACACATTTGAGTCAGCTACGTGCAATGAACAATTAATATATCAGAAGATGGATATAAGGTCATATCTTGGCATCCTGATTATTATGAAGGTTAGGGATTTCCAATTATGAGCCCTTACCCCGTTTACAACCTGGGCTCCTCATCATTTTAAGGTAAAACAGATTAGGGGTCAAACGGCTCCCCTCTAGCAGTTGGTGGACAACATCTCTCATATGCCCCTTCCATTCTGTTAATTTCCAACTGGAGGATCTCCGTTTGACATCCAGGATTAGACCGACCAATAGGTTCCCATCTTCCTTTTTCTTATGACATCAGACAAAAAAGTACCTTGGCTTCCCAAATTCTAAATTCCATTTGAAATATATTCTCCACTCCGTGCATAAATGGCAGATCTTTCACCCATTTCCCCTCAATGTGTGTTGTTTGTTTAATAGTACTGTATTAAAACAATGTGTTTTTATTTCCTTCCTCAATTTAAATGATCTGTGTGTCGCTTCCTCGCAAATGTGTTTTAAGTCTACTTTAGTAGATCAGTTGTCCAAATTAACTGCAAGGGACTATCCAGAAAGGAAAAAAGAAATGTAACTTCGTATACAGCAAAAAAAAAAAAAAAGATTTCAAAGCTAAAGGTGACCCATCAGCATAAACAACTTCAAATCAAACACATGTGTTGCTTAAAGGATAAGGAGATTTAAATTCTCTTGTTGTCTCTGTTGATCTGGGTCATTTTTGTCCTTTGTTCTTCTGGATTCATACTTGGAATTCATTATAAACTAATTTAAGGTATCTGGGGTAGCCAATTGGTAGGATACAGATATTATAGAACGAGGACAATACAGAAGTGGTTCTTTTAGAACACAGACATTTTTATTTGGAAATACACTGAAATTGGGAAATTCTGCACTTATTCCAAATAAAATCACGTGGTCGCTATTTTTGTCACATCAAATTTACATTATTTACTGCATGGGATATGTGGTCCTGCACACCACACCAAACAGACACCGCATCACCACCAAATTAAAATATGACATAATTGAATTTTATTTACTATTCAGTCAATGATCCTTACAACGGTTCAAGGAAGCGCCATCTATGGGATTCCACAACTATTGATCATTCTTACAGTTCTGGGCTTCCGAGAATGGTGAAAATAAACTGCAACTTGATCTGTAGGAAACGGTCAGACCTACTTAGTAGATTACATTACAAATGTATGAATACTTTAGACTGAATCTCTTGGTGTTGCTGCGGAGATTTAGTCTACTTGCCAAAAGCTAGTTTAATCCATTACCATTTCTCCTTCCTCTTCACTCTGTTGCAAACCATTTTGTAATTTAACTGTATCCCATTGCAAACTATATTAGATTCTTTCTTATAAATTGCCCATGGTATAGCTCATGGGGCTAATACGCCATCTGGAGTCTCTATCCCATCCCTCAAAGTTGTAGGTCCAATTTCCGGTGGGGTCGACTAAAGCCTTCGTTCTTCCGAGATAGGTAAAACGAGGACCATTAAATTCGGTAATAGTGACACCCATGAATCTCAGACAAAAGTAACATCACCAATAATGTCCTGTAAAAACCATAACATATCTGACCTTACCCTTCCTGGCTAAACAGCTTGTGTTATTTACAAATTAGTATTTCTGGGGGCTAGGGGGGACGGGGGCTTTGGGGGGGGGGATGGCTATTTTTTTCTTTTCCTAGAATTAGTCACAAAATCCTACAAAATGATCTCTTTCCAGAAATGCTAGAGTTCCTAAAAAAGGACATGTGCATGTGAATACTCAATACATTTCTAGGCCTCTGGCGCAGCATAACTAGGAGATTATAGTTAATAATTATCGGCTGTGATATGTTACTCAATTTAATTACATCATTTGCTGATAGTTATCACTTAATGGGCACTTCAGTCAGAACATTCACATCTTGTGTAATGGAAACCACCAAAATACCAGTCTTTGTTTTGTTTTAATTACACTCTCAGTGGGAGGTATCATTAGCAGTGCTTTTTAACAACTTTCTCTACCGGTAATGCAGAGATAAGCAAACCCAGGACCAGACACATCTCCAGCAAAGTGGCCACCAGGAAAGAGATTCCAAAGTTTGACAAGGGATCTATTGCAGATACATTGTACAGTGTTGTGAATTAGGTTGATTTTTTTATTAAAGGAGGGAGCTGCGCTCAATCATGGTCCAATTTTATGTTCGTGTTCTGCACTAAATCGAGGATGTAGGACTAATCCTGGTGGACGTTTCACTGCGGCAGTGACGGTATTGGCATTTTAACGCAGTTGTTTTGGTAATTGTCAGCACCGACAAATACTAATCCTAGTTAAGCAATCCTCTAAAACTACCCATTATCCCTAATAGTAACTGTAAAACTAACCCCAGTGACCTCTAATACTAACACTAAAACTAACTTCAGTGACCCCTAATACTAACCCTAAAACTAAACCCAATGACCCCTAATACTAACCCTAAAACTAAACCCAGTGACCCCTAATACTAACCCTAAAACTAACCCCAGTGACCCCTAATACTAACCCTAAAACTAACCCGTGACCCCTAATACTAACCCTAAAACTAACCCCAGTGACCCCTAATACTAACCCTAAAACTAACCCCAGTGACCCCTAATACTAACCCTAAAACTAACCCGTGGATCCTAATAATAACCCTAAAACTAACCCCAGTGACCCCTAATACTAACCCTAAAACTAACCCGTGACCCCTAATACTAACCCTAAAACTAACCCCAGTGACCCCTAATAATAACCCTAAAACTAACCCATGACCCCTAATAATAACCCTAAAACTAACCCCAGTGACCCCTAATACTAACCCTAAAACTAACCCCAGTGACCCCTAATACTAACCCTAAAACTAACCCGTGACCCCTAATACTAACCCTAAAACTAACCCCAGTGACCCCTAATACTAACCCTAAAACTAACCCCAGTGACCCCTAATACTAACCCTAAAACTAACCCGTGACCCCTAATACTAACCCTAAAACTAACCCCAGTGACCCCTAATACTAACCCTAAAACGAACCCGTGACCCCTAATACTAACCCTAAAACTAACCCCAGTGACCCCTAATACTAACCCTAAAACTAACCCCAGTGACCCCTAATACTAACCCTAAAACTAACCCGTGGATCCTAATAATAACCCTAAAACTAACCCCAGTGACCCCTAATACTAACCCTAAAACTAACCCGTGACCCCTAATACTAACCCTAAAACTAACCCCAGTGACCCCTAATAATAACCCTAAAACTAACCCGTGACCCCTAATACTAACCCTAAAACTAACCCCAGTGACCCCTAATACTAACCCTAAAAATAACCCCAGTGACCCCTAATAATAACCCTAAAACTAACCCCAGTGACCCCTAATACTAACCCTTGTGAACCCCAGTGACCCCTAATAATAACCCTAAAACTAACCCCAGTGACCCCTAATACTATCCCTTGTGAACACCAATACTAACCCTGAAACTTATTCCTAACCCTAAAAATAACCCTAATAGTAATCCTATAACTCTACAACTTACCTGAGTCTCAGCGACGATGTACCTGACAGGGCTGAACTGCCAGGCGCTGTAAGTGTCGCAAAGAACAGTCCCTTCTCCAAGTGTCCAAATTTCCTCAACTATATCTTTGCAAGATACAGAAAGATGTGTCAAATTTCACAAATTAAAACTCAACTACGACTAATAAACAAACCTTACATCAATCAGAACAGGGGAGGTACAGTTAAGCAGTTTTCACTTTGCAAAAATGTAATTTGAATGGGTCCCAAATGTCCCACTTTGTGTGGGACAGTCCCGATTTGGAGGATCGGTCCTGTGATCAAAGCAAGCTCCATCTCCGTTGTGCTTTTCGGGACAGGGGTGGAGCTCAGTGGGGTTTCGGGTGGTCCTCATTTCATTCTCGGGTATCTGGGGCACAGGAGCATGCACACAGTGGATCCGGAGCTTTGTTCGCTTGTGCAGTAACATTGTCAGTTTGAGTGACTGTGCAACCACGCATGCGCAGCAGCACTCGCATTCCACCTCCAAAGCTACGATCCGGCCAGCCTGATTTTTTCCGGGTGCAGAAGTTGGGTGGTAGGAATATAAATTCAGGGAATAAAAAAATGACTAGGACTTCTTTGGATACAAACAAACAAATATTTTTTTTTTAATTATATATATATATATATATATCGCTATACGTCCATGCATTATATGCAGCATCAGTCAAAATGATATAGTCCGTTTTCATAATGCTTGAGAACATGAAGGAAAGATTTGCAATTTTCCCCAAATCCTACATTTTATTTGGAGACAAGTCAACAGTCACTGTCTGCGTTATCAGCTAAGCCCTCTATGGGTTTAATGACTTTTCTCTGTGGCTAATCTGCTGGAGGAATGACATTAACAAGAGAGATATAGTGACAAGTTTTGGCAGGAAGGAGAAGTGATTGTATCAAGCTGTATTGTAAATCTAACTGAGGAGGATATTTTTTTTAGGGGGGGGCGGAGGATGGGGAGAAGGAAATGGCAATGGATCTGTTTTATTTTGGTTTGTAGGTTCCAGAACTTGGTAAAAGGACAACTGTTAAAAGAGCATTAACTTATGTTCAATTGAAATATTGCATCAAATGTAGGTATTTTTTGTTATCCCCACTGCTAGGGATTCTGGGTAGGTATATGCAAATCAGGTCAATAATGGCCACCTTTAAACAAAGCTTATGACAGAAGTGCAGCAGCCAGATAACTATTCAACATCTGTGCCGTACTTAATTGTACTCATCTATACATGTACTTTCGCAATCTCATTTTGTATAGTCCTATCTTATGGACCAGATCTTCAGTCGTCTGTCTCAAGGTTCTAAACATTATGTCACCACCCTGAAAGAGCGATACAAGCAAATAAGGGATTCTCACATTAAAACATTTCGATTTAATACGCCTACACTTGGAATCTGTCAACGAAACGCAATTTAATTTTTGCCAATTGTTTTCTTTTAAAGAGTTTGATGCCACAGCAGTTGGCTTTCCGACATCCTGTTCGAGAGTCTTTTTTCACAACTTCCGGAGCCAACAGTTTAAAGAGGAGACCACGTTCCATGAGATATCTAGGGTACGTCTAACTCATGATGAGAAAATAAATGTTTTCCTGCAGTAAAGATAAAACAAGTTTATTCAGGAAATTGGACGATCCCTTCATGCTATGAAGAATGTTTACTAGAGAGCGGGACATTTTATCTCTTGCATTTAGCACGCTTTCCCATTGATGATTAAGTTCACAGAGTATAATTTACATTCTTGACCTGAAAATAGAGAGGAATCTAAGAGTGTGTGAGTGTTTGTGTGTGGGGGGGGGGGGGGGGGGGGTGATTGTGCCCCTGGCTATTAAGACTTTTCTGATCCAAACTGTGGAAGTAACAACATATAGAGAATGTAAAGGGACAGTGTCACCTAAACCTTGATTTTACTGTGCATGTACAGAATAAAACATGATTTAAAGTGATCTATACATTTTGTGTTTACAAAACTGCAAGCAAGCGCATACATTGGGAGAAGAATGCGTCTTAAACGGGTCTGTGGGGGTCTCCTGCTTATGACATCGCCTGTGGCTTCATATGCAAATGAACCATTTTTTTCAGTGGGAAATTAGTCATTTGCATATCAGGCCACAGGTGATGTCAGAAACAGGAGACTCCACAGACATTTAAAACACTTTTGTCCCTAATTTATGCATTTGGTTACAGGATCCAGCATTGCGTGGTGAGAGAAGGACCCTGGGCCTGGCAGCAGATTTCCTTTTATCCCACTAATAATCGCAATTAAGTTAAGATATGGATAGCTGAGCTTCATCAGATGTATAGGCCACAACAGTTGTAGATGCAAAGGTTAGCTGTTGTGGTATTCCATCAAAATCCATATTTAATTATGTTGGTTGATACTCTAGCCTCTATTCCCTCTGTTCTCTCCTTCCTTTTCTTTGCATGCAAGATGCTAAACACATTATTCCAGTAAAGATCCAAGTGTCTGTGCAGGGCCCATAAGTGTGCCCCATTCTTTGAACTGAAAGAAGGTTTATGTTTAATTGAAATATTGCCTCCAACCTGGGCATTTTAAATAGAAATGTAATAATAAAAGAATACAAATAAAGCATATTATTAAAGCCCTCTATGTTCTGTATATGTTTAGCAGGGGATGGATATGCTGGTTAGAAAGTTGGGTCAGATCAAGGTAGACCCATCTGGCTCAAGATTCTAAAACAACATGTCTGCCCCCTGATAGAGCAATGCGGAAAAAAGAGGGTTCATTGAAATAGCATTATATCTATTTGCTCATTGAAGAATGTCTACACAAACCAACGACACTTCATGCTATCTTTCAATTAAACAGAAGTTCGGTTGCCCTTTAGTTCTCGTCTCCTATGTGCTGCTGTCTAATCTCTTGTTATTTCAGATTTCCAGCCATCCAAACCGCTCATCAAAATGAAAAATATACATTTTCCACTGTGTTAAAGTGAATTTTCCTTTGTGCTATGCTGATGACACAGTGCTTGACTTATGAAAGCAGACATTTCAATACACACCGGGATATGTTTCAGGTCCATAAGTTCCACAAATTGAGAGATACTGGAAGAAGCCTGGTCACGCGAGATTTATCAGAGGATTTGCTAATTGCTTACACTGGGATTTCTTTTCTTTGATAAACTATGGTAGTTTTAGTGGTTTTAACACTGAGTTCCCTTGGAGATTAGAACAGGGTTTTTTTTGGCACAGATTATACCGTTGGGTTTATACGAATGTCTTATTTGCCTTTTCCCATTCGTATAAACCCAATGGTATAATCTACAGTTCCGGAGATTCATTAAGATTCCAAAATATTATTGCTCCTCTATTAGCACAACGTCGCATAAGACTCAAACGTTATCTAGTAGCATATTCAGCTTAAAGGTCAAGTTATATTCCTTAACACGAGGCAAACTAAGCAAGTTAAGACTTTTTACATTTATTTAGAAAGAAAAAAAAAGCTATTAAAAAATGGCGTTTATGGGGGTTGGTTAGTTCTCTAAAGCAATCACTTCACATGTTACTGAAAGGACTTCTCTGATTTGAAAATGACCTAATTAATTCCATACACGTTGAAAATGGATGTATTTGGATACATTTAAATATCTGTATTCTTTATATGTTTACATTTACAAATATTCGGTTTGCAGCTGACACTGACTTTCCCACTCAACTTCCAAGATGTGAACAGGCAACATTATAAAATTATTTCAAAATAATAACTATACTTCAAATGGGTGCATACATACACTGCACGGGAGCCTGTACAGAGCATCTGTGGGTCTTTACTCTACCTGGATACATTAACTTTAACTCTACCTTAACTTTACCTGGATACATCTCCTTTTTACATAAAACTCATGATACATTCTGCCGGGTAGTGTGTTAAAGTTATATGTGTCAAAATATACTCCCAAAAATACACAAGTAAATGAAATCAGAAGTAAAAGGCGTTACAGTGGATTTTCTTTTTTTTTTAAAGTGGTCTTAAGTTGAACTGCTCTTTTAGATTTATGGAATTAATGGTCAGGTTATTACAGAAGCAATCTTCATGCATACTTCCCAAGTGTCCCTATGTTAAAGGAACAGTCCCTATGTCCGCCTTTTGTCCTCTGGTGTGCTTATTTTTCTAGAGCTTCTGCTCGGAGTATAGCAGAGCATCTATTGCATGGCATAATTATGGGAGTAGAAGAACATCATGTACAGAGACCTTAGCCTCCTCATATGAGATGCTTGTCCCACTGTCGCAGTTTAAGCCTCCATTGTTCCAGTTCGTTGGGACACTAGAGAGCAACCCGCATGTGTGCCATGAGGGGTCCCCCACCCCTCATGGCAGCAAGTTTAACGACATGAGAGACGGAGTTCACTTGCCTTCTCAGTCAGGAGCATTCCCAGATGGGCTCTCCCATGTGTACAATTCCCATATCTGTAGATTCATGTCTTTATACCCAAGCATCCTCTTTTAGATGAAACTGATATTTGTGGATGGTTGACTTTAAAAGATTTGTTCAATTCCAATAATTACAAACACTGGCTCTTGATTTAGGAGATAAAGATAAAGATGTATTCTGTTTAAGGATCAAAAAAAAAGAAAAACAAAGTCTTGTCTTTCTTAAAATGTTTCTACAATCCATTTGTTGGTTTCCTGTCTGGGTCCCCGTTCGCACATCCCCAATATCCGACGCCAAATTATTTCCACATTATCGCTTCATAGAAAAGCCATCTTCCGTTTCAAAATCTTATGGCCTAGCTGGATTCAAGGGCCACTTCCAAGAGATATATTCAATTTGTGACATATTGTATATCAAGAGAAGGAGATTGGATAATTTGAAGCAGAAATAAATATTTCCTGCTTTTGCTAACAAAGTGTTCGGTTACGATATTTCTTTTCACAACAGAAGCAAAAAAAAAAAAAACTGCAAAAGTAGATTATTAATTCCCCACAATGGCATTGGATGGAAATGCAAGCCTGTTTTCACAGATGGTTGTACTCTGATGGATTTGATTTGAAAAATATTAAACAAAGCTGAAAGCTGGGAGTAATTAAAACAGAGACAAAATAGGCAGCCAGGCCCCACTGACAAGTTGGGGGGGGGGCCAGAGAGATGGGTATGAGCGAGCGGTAGGATGATTTTGTAAAAAGTTGAAAAAATACATATATGTTTATACCCGATTTTAATTTTCATTTCTTGTTAATAATAAAAGAATCAGGATGTCTGTTGACATTAAATTTGCGTCTGTGTTTCATATGAATTGCAGTGTCTTACTTTTTTTGATAGCGCTTTACAACGTAGGCGTGTGGAGAGTGGACACTCTCAGTCGTTATGAAGTCTGTGAGGTTGGATTGTGTCTCTCTGGGGTCTAAAGAGTAAAGGTGAGCTGAGGTGAGACAAACATTTTAAATCACCAACTCTGGAGAGACAAACATGGTTATCTCCGTCTACTAAATGAGCTCTGCTGGGCATGGACAATTCATAGATAAACGTTTAAAAACATACTTTTTAACGAGCTAGGTGGGATTAGCTTTAGGTTTATTAACAGGCATTCTACTGGGATGGGTAGTAAGCGTCTTTAAAGAGATGAGTTTTGAGGGACTTTTTTGAGAAGGAGCTGGAGTTCCAGAGACAAGGGGGCAGCTCGGGGAAAATCTTGCAGGCGTGAGTGTGAAGAGGTGATGAGGTTGGAGGAGGGCTTTAATCCCTTTGAGGAGCGCAGAGGTCATGCAGGGAAGTATCGGTTAATGAGGGAGGCAATGTATGGAGGGGCTGGGGAGTGGAGGGCTTTGCAGGTTAAAGATGGAATTTTTCCGACAGCAGATGGGGAGCCAGTGGAGGGCGTTGCAGAGAGGGGCCGCCGAATTGGAATGATGAGCAATAAAAATTAGCCTGGCAGCTGTGTTTTGAATAGATTGCAAGGGCGCAAGATGAGCCAGAGGTAGTCCAATTAGGTGGGTGTTACAGTAGTCAATGCAAGAGATCACAAGTGAGTGCACTAGGATTTTGGTAGGAACTCACAAGGCTCATCATTGCTATATTAAGCAGATTAGATGAAAAGTTCATCTGTCCTCAACATATCTTTTAGTGAAGAGCCCCCCTCCTCCCCCTTGTTTCTACAAAGAGTTATTTTTGCATATATCAGCATTGGGAACATGTTTAGCATAACTGAGAGAGCTTCAATAAGCAGATCCAGTAGACCACCTCTCATCCCAACATAGCAAAGTCTAAAGTAAATGTAATGCCATTAAATTAATTTGTATCATTCATGATGATGAACATTTTCGGCAAGGTATTCTGACGCAGATAAGAATCTCTTTCTATTGCAAGTCGTCTTGGTCCTGTGGCATTTTTAGGACCTTCCACATATATGCAACATATGCATGGCAGGTAAGGTCAGAGCAAGGGTTCTTGGCCATCTAGAAAAACATTTGTTCTTCAGAATGCTCCATTCCCAGGATTTAGAAGGCAAAGGTCCAGTAATTAAGACGGCAAGCCATGTGTAATCAAGACCCGTACTTATCGGTTTTTACTAAGCCATCTCGACTGGGACGATTTGTTTCAAGACCGAATAACTCATCTTTCAAAGCCAACTAGCGGTCATGACAGACACAGGTGTAAAATGCTACATTTGGCTAGATATTGAAAATCAATTCCGGTCAACTCCTTCCTTGATCCAGGTGTCCTCAAGCGAACTTACATTTTAAAACTGATATTTTTAAGCTCAAGCAGTCTGATAAGACATTTATATTTTTCCGTTAGCGAATTCCTTAATTAAGGTAACTGATCACATTTCTACGAGGAATGAATTCCTCTATTGTGAGTCATTACAAGAGCAACGGATATTTCAAATCTCACTCGACGATAACAAGACCCTACAACGAAATAGTTGGCACCTTGTTGCCCATTTAAGATTCAACTGTGCATTAGGTCATACTTTTTAAAGGGGCCGTATAAGTACTTTTTAAAGTAAGTACTGCATAGAGTAAAATTAAGAAGAAGGGAAAAATGAAACAGATCTGTCTTGTCCGTTTTTGTCCTCAACACTTTCTATTTCTGTTAAAAAAAAAAACATTTTTAAATTATAGCGTTGTTATAGACCCTACGTCTAACCCCTCCTTATCGCCCCTCCTTATTATAGGTTAATTGGATTTAGAAGCCCGTGTGGAATTATTTCCAGGGGAAAGTACAGGAAGAACTGCAACTTGTTTTAAAGTGCAATATATGTATATTTCCCATATATTAAAACACAAGTATAACATACGGGAAATAAGCTGGGTGCTACCCACCCATTAATCCCTGAATTAATTCTGCCTTAGAAATATGAACTTTTCTCTAGCAGTATTTATTTTTTTGTCCATTGAAAAATATATCAAACCACCCCATTACCACAGAAAAAACAACAACAAAAAAACACATTTTGTACGTGGGACATGTATCCGCTAAGTAGAAAACATTTTTGGGGCTAGAATTTCCATTTTGTGGAAAGCTAAAGCAAAGTTAACCCCTTCTTGCCTGTTGAAGGACTGTTTCTGCGAACGATGGGTCACATTGTCATCAAAAGGTGTTAAATTAACCGGCGTGACTGTTGAACTGTGGCGAGGTGAGAAATTGGAGTGTGGCCTTCAAAAAAGCAATAGAAAACGAGAAGATAAATTGCTTTAAAAAGGGCACGTGGCTGGTACAACCTTGTACAAGTAATCTCATTGAACACCTTGTTTATAGAGCCTTGGTCGCTCAGGGTTGAACGTCTATATAGTGGGAAAAAATGACCAAGTCTGTCTAATAAAGTTAGATGGCTCTGACATGTTAAAACTAAAACAAATCAATTTAACAAATTGAGAAAACTTTAAAAAAAAAAAAAAAATTATATATATATATATATATATATATATATATACATATATATGGAAATGGATGAGGCTCTACAGCATAGTCACTTATGATGATTTTTTTCTGACAGTGATCACTTTTTTAATTGCATCAAGACAAACGGCAACATTAAGCACAAGTACAGCGCTTCTCCTACCTCTTAATGCTTTTTTTAGGGCGCTAATAATCCGTGTTCGGTTATTGTGTGTCAGGGGTGTACTAGTTTTCTCTACAGGCTAATAGTTGGGAAGTATTTGCCCTCAATAGTGGACCAAGGATGTGGAGATACTGCCAGGTCAGTAGAATGGAATGGTCCTAAACGATTCCAAAAAGTAACTTTCTAAGTAGACCATGTGGTTTCAGATAGGAGATTTTCTTGTATTACTATAACGCTATTATTATTATTATTGTTTGAAGGTTAATTCTGGGGCAAAGTTTATAAAATGAGGCAATCACCATGGGAACCAGTCAAATGTTCCACTTGATTGCTCCAAATGTAAAAAAAATGCCAGAATTTTTACATATATCCAGGCGGAAGCAACCTTTGGAACAGAGAGCATAGCTATGAAGGGTCCCAGAATCCCTTGTACCACTGCATACTTGTCTTAGTACTTGTCTGGGATACGCCGATGTGCTCAGAAATTCTCCATTGATTGTACATTTTTCGCGACAACTGAAATTTTAAACTGCGTTCCATCGATGGGATTAATTGTGCTTAACCCTAGAGGTACAACTTCTATGGTCGGGTAAAGCCCTTTGGACAACAAAAAAAATAAAAATAAAAACAAACAAATACACTTTTTACTCAGGTCAAACAAAGTCTTTAGATAAACACATAATAAAGGGACATGATGATTTTGTCTCTCGTGCAATACAATAACTCAACAAGTTATCGGGACGAAGGTGGAATCCACCTTAACTGGACAATTACAGACTCATAATGAGCACTTCTTCACCTTTATAATTACTTGCTCGCTTTATGGTGGGAATGACTATGTAAGAGGATCTTTCACCATCTTCAAACACTTCATTTGAAGTCAACAAGCCCAGCAAACAACATGTAGAGCAACGTACCATGAAAGACCTTTTGATACACAAGGAGAAAATATGTTTTTGAAGTTTTTCGAGGTGTTGTCTCCCTCTCTCCCAGCACGTATCCTTACCTTTTCATTGACCGTTCGTTCCTTACCAATTACTAGGGAACTTAACACAAAGCAAAGAGACCGACAGAAGCAAAAAAAAAAAAAAAAGACTTCAAACACTAATTCTATATAAGCAATTACAGCAGACTTAACATTATACCTTACAAGCCTGGCTCCCTCTTGTTCAAATTTCACCCTCCATTAGAAATATGTGTTTAAATCTCCAAGGCTTATACTTGACAAATAATGTTTGTATGAGGAAATGGGCCATGTAAATGCTGCATAAGAATTTATTACGCTCCCCGCTGTAATTCTGGTCATCTCCCACGCTTTGCGTTTGTTGAAAGCCGACATTCGCTTGTTATCCTATAGGAGAAGACATCTGCTTAGTAAATACCATTTTATATATACTGAACAGAAACATAGAATGTCGGCAGATAAGAACCATTCGGTCCATCTAGTCTGCCCAATTTTTAAAATACTTTTATTAGTCCCCAGTTCCCGATCTTATATCTAGGATAGCCTTGTGCCTATCCCATGCATGCTTACAATCCTTCACTGTGTTTACCACTTCCACTTGAAGGCTATTCCATACATCCACTACACTCTCACTAAAGTAAATGCTCCAGGTACAGTATCTATTTTAGGGATTGATTCGCTAGTCAGAGTGCTTAAATTAAAAGTAGGCAATCCCCCCCACCAACTCACTGCCCACTGTACAATGTATACTTTTTTTTTGGGGGGGGGGTGAAAAATTGAATAGTTTAATAAAGTGGATCCAGTAAAAGGGAACAAAAACACAGCAACAAGTTTAAAGTGTACATTGTACACTTTAAACACTACCAGATGCATCAAACGTAATTTGAAACCTGCAATGGCCCTTGAAAAAAATATGTACATAGTTTGTTTTGTGTGCCCACTAGGATGGTAAGGCTAGGCACTTAACCTATTGAGAGTAGGCAGAGAGGCATCTAAGCATTTTTAAAGGGCTACAAATAGATTTTAGGGAAGAAATCCATTAACATAGCACGTGACAGCAGCAAAAACAATAGTAGATCTAATCTTAAATGCATCAACCGTCACACTTTTAGAAAAGGTATGCTATTATTAAGCGCAGACTACAGTTTATGGCCTGAACAGTGTGGTCGATCAGACTAAAAAAAAATCATTGTACAGTGTTATTTTCGAAGGAGGTGGTAATTTATTGGCACTCAACCCAACTGTTAAATAAATTGGTTTCTATCTAAATATAATAAAAATTCTATTGTTCTTCCTAAAAACCCTGAGGATGTGATTATTAAAGGTGGATGCAGCCCATCGTGCTTCCTATCTGCTCCAACACGTCTTTATTGTTGGCAGAGTTTGTGCCAAGGCAAGTCGTAACCATCTAGGGAGCCGGTAAGACGTGAGATGCGGAGATTGATGCCAAATAAATTGAGAACCTAGCGTGCTTATTCACAGAAACCATTCTGATTATAGTGCAGGAGACAATTGCTCTATATGTACACACTTCTTAATGACTTTTCAATGGAATAAAGAT
Source organism: Pelodytes ibericus (assembly GCA_036172795.1). Classification (NCBI taxonomy): domain Eukaryota; kingdom Metazoa; phylum Chordata; class Amphibia; order Anura; family Pelodytidae; genus Pelodytes; species Pelodytes ibericus. The sequence goes on along the minus strand of CM069865.1, from coordinate 75,367,239 downwards.
ATTATTATAGCAGGAAAGTGAAGATGCATTTTTCTGAATATTTTTATTAGTCCCTAACCTTATCTTATATCTAGTATAGACCTATGCCTATCCCCACGCGTGCTTCAGCTCTGTCGATGTATTAAATACTAAATCTGCTGCATGGGCCAATCAGAATCTGGCATATTCTCAACCGAGCGGAATGCTCCCAACATTCCATTGTGGAAGAAGGGAACGTGATACAACATGCCCTCTGTGCCCTGAGAAAATTGTAGGAAACCGAGAATTGTTAGAAATGTTTTACTCCCTCTTATTAAAAATAGTCAATTTACTTCATGCTGCAAAAGAAAATGTACGATGACAACTGCAGTTTCCCTAATCAGTCTCTTTATATTTGCTATTATTTAAAATTATACAGAGGCTATTATTGGAGAGTAATTTAATGTTTGGACCAATTTAATTCTGAGAAGGGGAAAAATAAACAAACACACGAACTCCAATATTCTGGTTGAGAGGTCCAGGATGTTGGGGGATACACAGTTAGAGGGCTAGTGGTATTGAAGGTGAAATAGAAGACATAGAAGAGTGGCAGGCATGGAAGAAGAAATGGAGGCAGGGAAGAAATGTATAAGTAATGAAGTCAATTGCGTTGCTAATTCCTCTAGCAGCTTACCAATTAAAAAAAAACTAGAAAAAAAGAATGACATCTATATATTGTTTTTTTGTTGTATTGTATACCTAGGCACACACACACACACACTCTCACACACACACACACACACAGATCCACTTGTAATTTTTTTCTAATACAAAAGAAGGAATTTAAAAAATAAAATATATAATCTATTAAACTGCTAAAAAAAATTATCATAAATGCCAAGACTGTGCACATTTCCAAATATTTGTCATTGTTTCAAATGTAGCTTGTGTAAGATAGAGGGGGGTAGAGAAAGAGGGAGAGACATTGAGAGAGAGAGAGAGAGAGAGAGAGAGAGAGAGAGAGAGAGAGAGACTACATTGAGATCGAGGGAATACAAGTTGTTTATAGAAGGAGTATTTCAATGGAGTATTTGTCCAACAGTAAATCTCTCAGTTGTTTAAAGTGCAGTACTCCTGACCCCAATGTCACTGTACACATTTGAAGAATGGAAATACTTATTTTGCTATTAAGATCCCCTCTGGGCAGAGAGTTTTTGCCAAGACACTAAAGGCTCTACTCAATAAAGAGAGAATGGCAGGGAATTGAGATGGGAATTAGAAACTAAAGGCCAAAGTAGCCGAGTTGGAGATAAATTCCAATGCAGATGAATTTGAGATTGGTTTTTACAGCTTGGCTATTATGGCCTTAAGTTTGAAATTCCCATCTCAATTCCCTGAAGTTCTCTCTCTATTGAGTAGACACTTAAAAACGAATGTTACAATGTTATATATCCACACACTCATATATACACACACTCATATATACACACACTCATATATACACACACTCATATATACACACACTCATATATACACACACACTGATTAGCAAAAATATTATGAGCCCTTACAGGTGGCAAGCCGGTGGGGGCAGTGTGATGCTTTGTACTGACAGGTGACAAGCCGGTGGGGGCAGTGTGATGCTTTGTACTGACAGGTGACAAGCCGGTGGGGGCAGTGTGATGCTTTGTGTAATGTTCCGCTGGGAAACCTTGGGTCCTGCCATTCATGTGGATGTTACTTTGACACGTACCACCTACCTAAGCATTGTTACAGACCATGTACACCCTTTCATGGAAACGGTATTCCCTGATGGCATTGGCCTCTTTCAGCAGGATAATGCTCCCTGCCACAAAGCAAAAATGGTTCAGGAATGGTTTGAGGAACACAACAACGAGTTCAAGTTGTTGACTTGGCCTCCAAATTCCCCAGATCTCCATCTAATCGAGCATCTGTGGGACGTGCTGGACAAACAAGTCCGATCCATGGAGGCCCCACCTCACAACTTACAGGACTTAAAGGATCTGCTGCTAACTTCTTGGTGCCAGATACCACAGCACACCTTCAGAGGTCTAGTGGAGTCCATGCCTCGACGGGTCAGGCCTCGACGGGTCAGGACTGTTTTTGGCATCAAAAAGGGAGCTACAAAATATTAGGCAGATGGCCATAATGTTTTGGCTGATCTGTGTATATAGTAAGCCAGAGATAGCTAACCATTGACACTGCATATGTATGGATATACACATCCCATGATGCCAAGTCACTCAAAAGCCTGACTGGGCATCATGGGATATGTAATTCTCTAACATTTTTAGCAGCAGCAGAGTTCTTCATCACTCTAGCAGACCTTTGCACTTTTCACATTTAAGACTGGCTTGATCAGTGATGTCACAGTGCTGGTTACTTCCCTTACTTTACATGGGGACACAAGTGTGTCAAGATAAGCCCGTCTAACCCCCAGAGCGCTCCTGTACAGTGGACAACAGTCAGACGCATGTGACCTTGCTTAGGACAACCTGCTAGAGGGAGGTCACGTCTGGAAAGATCTGAATGGTTAACCGATATAGACCCTGGACGCCAAACACACACGAGAAAAAAAATAAAACTTGCAACATGATGTGTCTACTAAGAAACCCTAACCCTTATGGAGCATCGCCTTACACATCTATGGGAGCCCACTGATTGGGTGCTGGAGACTCAAGTTTTGCTTGACCTACTGATGTAGCCATGGTGAGATGGATCAATCCCCAGGAGAAAGCTTGCAAAAAAATTGTATGCTTTCAAGTTAAGTATTACAAACAAAACAAAAATACCTTAAAAAAAGGGGAATAACTAAATGCATTCCAAATTAAAAAGTCAGCTTTAATATGTATATTTTTGTCCAGGTATTTTTTATTTTTATCTTTATGTAAAAGAGGTTCCACACGACAACAAATACTTTTTTCAGATTGTTTAACATTAATAATTTCCATTTTAACACCCACTCTAGCTTGTATCAGCTTCTTCTATCATGTGGATGGGAAAAAACACACAAAATGAAATCTCCTGCAGGAGCTGATAACAGACTGTGATCCTGAACCCAGCCGTTTATCTACAAGTGAGCAGACACATTATCCTGCCTATCTGTGTACTTCACTATCTCAAGCAGAAAAACGAGCTGGGAATGATCTCTGGATGTGTGTAAATAATCACAATACATAGATTTTGATTTTTCTCTCCAGTGACTAGATGAATCCACTAGCATACTTGGAAAATAAGCAATATCTATATTACTTTTATCCATTGTCGGGGTTTTCTTTTTGAACAGGTTCATTGGCCAAAAAGTTCAACAGTCCAAATATGCAACAATATTTTTGGCCACAAAATGGCACAGGTAAATGGGTCAGGGTGAGTAGAAAGAGAGCATTATTAGTCTATACAAAAGTATCACAAGCTTCTTTTAGGCTGGGTTCTTAAATCAGTGTCAACTTGTTATTAAAGGCTCATTTCACCTATGTAAGGTTCTCTAAATTGATTAAATATGCGTGGACCATTTTTTAATTTAAAACAATTTACACTTCTCCTGTAGTTTTACACTTCTAAATTTAGTACCTTCCGATAAGGAGAGGCTTCTTGTCATAGCAACAAAGATTACTATCTTCTAAAAACGGTTTAATAGAGTTGAGGGTTGAGGAAAAGACCGACGAGAGCGATCGGTTTCTTTTTCTTGCACCATTAAAGGAAGCTATCGGAAGACTCCAATGCTCAACAGTTCTGTTTTAGATTTGAGAAGTTGCTTTAGAAGATGAGACATAGATCACAGAGATGGACAGAATTACAAATTTAGACATATTGGAACTCAAAAAGTCTTGCTGGGACCAGTTTCCTCAGCTTCAGAGAGATGCTAAAAACCTGAAAATGTATGGCAATAGAGCTGTAAAAACAGTAAACTTAACATTGTATGCTATTTCCACATACACCTCCATTGTCAGGCCAGTAATTACCCCAGTTCAAAAGACGAACAAAACCTATTTCAAACCACTTGTGAAGTCATTTTGGATTTTATAATGATGCTATTAGATTCTGGTGGCGGGATATTTTATAATGATGGCTGGAAGGGATATATAGTCATCATTCGACTATCTGTGCAAATGACATCATTATTTTTCCTGTCTGTCTGCATCCAGCAGATTGTGTAGAGATAAGAGTAATGAGGCTGATGGATGTCATTCTGTGATCTCTTTCCGAATACGGGAGGCCCCGGGGCAAGATTCAGCATGTAGATCGTCAGCTGATTGTGTGATTCACAAGGATGTGAAATGTGATTGAACAAAATAAGCAACTTCACAGAGCTCTTCCCAAATGTTGTAACAGAGAAACCACGTAGACAGATGGAGTGACGCATTCGGTGTCCATCGCTGTCAACGAGGTAGAGAAGGCCCACCATTGGCATAAGGCAAGTATCCAACTGGGAATCAGAAAAAACGCAGTATCATGATAGCTTGCAGCATGTTATTCAATGATATGCAATGAGGACTGTTTGATTACATAGTCATTAAAGAAATTCTAAAATTCTAGTGCGTTAAAAAATTCAAACATGAATTAGAACCCTAAGCAACATCAACATTAAAATTCTTTTTTTTTTTATGTGTTGGATTTTTGGGGCAGGCACTGGAGTAATGGGCATCTAAAAAAACATTTACTGACCATGCCACATACATTTATGACCATGTATTATCGTGGTCTGTTCATAATGTGTTTGAGAAACTTTTTTTTTTCTCCTACGGAAGCCCAGAGAGGCCAAGTATTTGTTACATTTTTCAAAAAATTTTTCCTGAGATAACAAGTTGTGTTCTCGAAAATAACAGCTTCTTATCTCGACAAAACAGCTTCATAACTTGAAAAAGCAAGGCAGAACAATTTTACACATTCATGGCCTATCTGGGCTTCTGTATTTTTCCTTTAGTAGTCATTACATTATTTGAATAAAAAAAATGACCATGGAACAACTGCCCTTTGGATAGATTGCTTCCAAGCACAAGCAAAAGGTTTCCTTCTCTTACTTTGCAAGCAGCCCAAACTCCTGCATCAATTTTTAGATTGACTTCCACTATGTGTTGAGGAAGGGTCGCAAATCACAGCTGGAAAACTGAGCTGTCACCTTCTAAAATAAAAATGGACAGAGCCCATGGAATGAACCAGTGATAGACAAGTCAGGGCATTAAACCCTGACCTTCAATGGCTTCCTGTGGAGGACTATAAATCACACCAGCCTTTCGGGTTCCTTGCCCTCCTGCCACACATTGAAGTTCTGCCTTGAATGTAGGGAAACAGGCTCTGAAGTCAATGAGATTCCATTTAAATTTCCTTTGTATACATTAATAAAAAAAAGCCTCTGTTTTATGGCATACAACATCTTTTATTTCCCAAGCCCAGAGCACTCATATATCAGCAACATCGTACGAGCCCCCTCCGACCCCTCCTTCAGGTGGCGGCCTGCCAGGGAATTCCTGGCATCCGTTATTTTATAGGCTTTATCAAATAGAGCTATGCTCTGACTTTTTCTAGTAAATCATAAAGAATAGAGGGATACACAAGGAAACACCAAACAAAATCCCAAACCCGGTTCCCAGACTTGCAAAATGTAGAGATCTCCAATGCCAGAAATTCAACACAAACGTCCTTAAACGCCACATAGCAATAAAAAAATCTCTAGGGAATATAGTACCCCTCTCCGCAAACTATAGCAGTACTCCATTCCGGTAATGGGTCCCCAAACCCGACCGTTCAACAGATAGCAGAAAAAACCAAAAGGGTTTCCCAGAGATAGTGCCGTTCTAAAATAATAAGAAAGCACTGGAGCAAAATATAAAACAAAGCTTTTAGTTCATGCAATAACAATCTACAGACTGCCAACAAAGTGCTTCACACTTACTCTGTTCTGACAATGTTGTGTACAAATCAAATAAGACTTTTTAAGCATCTAGTGTATCTTTATTGTGTTCAGATTAACTTATTATATATAAGGCTGTAAGGCTTTCTGGAAAATATAGTTGCATAGTTTGCACATTAAAATATCTTCAAAAACTTCAGTCCCATCTTATTCCTTGAAGGGAAAACAGGACAGTAATCACTTTCAGGGCTCTCCTGATCAGATTTTTATTTTATTTTTCATGTAATTCCACATGTTGCCACAAGTGGTGCCTATGACCATTTGCAACTTTAGAATGTGCGTGTGTGTGACTTCACTGGACCACTCTATGGTATTTATTGGCAACTCTTTATTATTATTTTAAGTATAGTGCCAAATGTGCGTTTGTGGTACTATATTAATGTTTTTATTTCAACTTACAACATTATATAATGTACTGGAATAGAATACTATGTAATTATACAAAAACAAATCCTGTAAACACTGGCCACATCCTCAATCCTTTGCATTTTTACATAATTAAGTGCATATAGATATTCTGAAAAATACGGTACATTAATTTGACGGACAAGCTTCGATGCTTTATTGACTTCAACCCAAGTTCTCAAGTTGGTGCACTCAGAGCTGAAAAAATGCACTTTGGAGGTTTATCAAGGTGACCATCTCAAGAGCACATGAAGCATGGTTAAAAGGCAGGAAGCTCGTTTCCTAGAAGACGTCCTATGGCAGAAGTATTCTGCTCCAGTCAAGTGGTATCACAGCTCCAATGAGTGTGACATTTAAATACCAGTCATCTGTGCACATTGAGAAAAAATACATTTCCACCTGGCACTTAAAGGGTGGATATTTGACATATATCTTAGCCAAATTACGAAAGAAGAAGAAAAAAAAAACACTTTAATTTCAAGAGCCCAGGAAATAATAATGCACATCATTGTCTTTTTTTCTGTTGTAGACCAGTTGACATATATAATGGGGAAATTCCCCCGAAATTACCATCTTTAGTTACAGTAGGTTGCATTGAAACACCTGGAGGGAAAATTATAGAAAAAACTAGCGTTCCAGTGGTGTCAAATATGGGGGAGGGCATCGGTTTAAGAAATCCTTGCCAACAAAGAGCATTTACTTTTACTTGACAACATTCATTCATAAACATATGGATTCTTAGCACTTTGACATGTACACTACAAACCAATATACCATTGTGGCACTGGGAATGGTGTTTATGCAGGTTGGCTGGCAATGTCAGAGGGGAAGAAAGAGATTATCTGCCTGGCTGTCCTGATCTGGAGGATTCGGTTGATCGGATTTTATTTTACTTTTCCCATGCAGTTCCATATGTGGCCACAAGTGGTGCCAATGACCATCTACAACGGTGCTCGTTTACCTACGACTAAGTGCTTCTATGCACGAAACGCATTAGACAATAACAGCAACTCCTGTCTGAGTCTGGATATCCCTTGTGAATGTATTTGTACCACTTTATTAAATGAGCCCCCACGCCCCCCATCTCGGCAATGTCTGAAATCCCGACAACTACACTTCCTGCCTCGAACAGAATGAAATCTGAGCGATTTAGAACAGGGGGCCTATGGCTTAAAGCATGAAGGTAAAGACTAGGGTTAACTCTAAGGGGGTTAGGGTTAACACTGAGGGGGTTGGTGTTAACACTAATTGCTATTTTTAACCGTATAAATTACAGCTAACCCTTAATCATAACCCCAACCTCCCTGGTGTAATGTATGTACCTGTGTCAAAAATAGAGATTAGAGTTAACTCTAATCCTTACCCCCCCCATTCTACTTGCACAGATTTCCCACCGTTGGAGGGGGAGGCATCATGAGAAGTGCAGTTGTCGGCATCTCAGAGACACTGTTGAATGCATGGTGGCCAATAGTCTGCATTTCCTCCGAGAAATCTAATCGGTGATTTGAGCGTTCACGCACATGCGCACTTCACTCGATGGGGAGATCTGGATTAGCAAAGGAAAAGTCGGAACACTGGCATCTATTTATGCCTTGGTTCTTCAGGCACAAAGCGGATTATGTAGAAACAATTTCAGAGCAAAGTTCTAAACATAGAGAGTTAACGATCCTATCGAGTGTCCGCTTACATTCTGTGTATATTGCTGCCATATTACCCTTCTCCGGTGTTCCTGCTGATTGTTCCACTTTTAGAACAATTGTCCCAGAATGGCTTTTTATACCCAGCCCCACTATTCCCCTCTTTAGTAAGCTGCCTGCCGTCATTCACCCCAATTCAATTCATTGGCCATATATCTTCATAATAGTTAACTAATGCAGTATTACCCATCTGAAAATAGTACTTCGGGTTTTGATGACACAACCGAGATATTTTTAGATGACTTTAAAAGTTAAGAAAAAAAAAATGTGAATAGTCAGCTACGGATTAGAAATGATTCCAGTAATTTTTCCCAGTTTAGGTTTTGTAAGACATTTGAAAGTGTCCTCAAAAGATCTTTCTGGGTGGCAGAAAATCTAAACGTAATTATCGGTTAAAACGTTCTTTGTCCTAGAAAACCTCATGAATTGAAGGCTCGCTGGATGAGCCTGTCAGATCAAAGACAAATGAACGTAAAAGCATAGCCACAGGTATGTCTCCTGATCTAAATCTCAACAAGGGCTTTTCTTGTTATGTAGTATAATATTTTGTGTGTTTTAGTTCTTGTACTGTAAAGTGGTTTACCTTCCGGGTCCCTGAAACCATGTATATAAACTAGAAAGTAGTGGGATACACTTTTTCATTTATGAGGGATCATTCCTACAAAAAGCATTTGGAACTTATTTCAACCAAAAGTTTGAATTATAAAAGCAACTTTAAAAAAAAAAAAAAGAGAGGGGGTAGAGGAACAAGGGGAAACAAAGAAACAGTACGTGGAAATAAAAGAGAGGCCCCTTTGGAAACCCACAGCACACACCACGTGACTTTCTCATCCTTAGCTGTCTACATTATCTTTTAAGTGGTCAGTGGCTTACTTAAAAATAAACTGGAGACAAGAATGACTCACTGGAAAATGCTGATGCTTGCCGAACAGTAAGGTCAATAAACTTCTGTTGAGAGGCAGATATTTTACGGAGATTGCAAGACTTGTCATTAATGGGTGAGATTGACTCTTTGTGAGGAGTAAGACATGTTAACGAGTTAGTTAACAAAGTAGGATGTATGTGCAATACAGTTCAATCTTACAATTTAGGAGAGGTAGTGCCAATTTTTTTTACCAAATCCCCCTGCCCTTCTTCCCTCTGATTTCCCCCTTTCCTAGGAGCTCGGACTTTTTCATGTTTACATCACAAAGCCTAAAAACACGTGTTCTGACATTAATATGTATATAGAGTATTATTTTTTTCTTTTCTTTTTTCTGTTTTTGGAATTCTGGGGCAAAGTTTTCACCATGGAGAATAATGGACGGTTGGCGCTTTTTAGACGACTTTTGGAATTTTGCACTAGAATTCAGCTTTAGAAATATCACCTTGTATTCGTATTATCAGTGACCCGCCAACTGACATGAGTAGCTATCAACTGGCCATCAAGTTACATAAAATTCTTGGCAATGCCCAGACCAAAGGCAAATGGCCAGCTAGTATCCCGAAAAATATATATGTCCCTCCTTGGCCATTTGAAAAGCTTGGAGGTATTGACTTACCCATTTCCTTTCAGTCGCTATGTATTTTGTTATAACATCATACCCAAATTTATTTGATACTCATCAAATTTACTAGGAAGCCCTACAAGGGCTGGATCTCTTGCATGGAAGATTCCCTGCTTATTTAAGCTTTACACTTGAAAGAAGTCAAAATGTTCCCCTTTTTTCATGGGTAGAAGTCTGGATGAAAGGGCTTTTGTCCAATTCTCCTATGGAACATTGAGAGTTCCAGGCCAAGTCACAGAGCTGAGATGCCACCTACACCTCCTGTGGTGTTGCTGTGCCAACTGGCAGTCCCCCAGTCTTCTAGGGTTGCATAACTTTTGAATGGTGCACAAATCTGAAAACCATTCAAAATACTGTTTTAATGAGACAGACCTTCTTCATTAAAAAAAATATATATTATTAGTTTAGTTTCTATTTAAGACTAGGGTGGGTCTGAGTGATTGGGGTTTGCATCAAAGTAAAAACAAAGAGAAAGACCAGTGATTTCTAACTTCTGGCTCTGCACCTGTTGCATCCTCCAGACAACCTCTGGCCCAGCAATTCTCAAAGGCTGTGCCACGGCACAATAGTATGCATGAAAATTCTGCCACCTAATGGGAATTGGGTGCATATGGGGTGCGTCTCTCTGCTTGCACACTCCTCACCAATTGACTAATTCTATGGTTGGACCCTCCCACTCAGTGATCGTCACTGCTCCCAGTTTCACAGATTTCCCCGCTGTCTCGTTGGCTCTTAGCAGACCTGTCTATGTTTCCTCACTTTCTATTGGCCAACAAATCCTGGCCTCCACCGAGCTCCAGAATGTGATGCGTCTGCAGGAGCATGCGTGATGTGTATTCATAATTATAACATTTATCCCTCTATACTAGCGATTCTCAGTTGTGTGGCTGTGCTGTGAGAACAACACCACCTGCCACCTAATGTATGGGTGTGGCGCAATATCCCACAAGGGCGAAATCATGTGCGGAGAAACAAAAAACAAAAATACTTTGAGAACCCCTGCTCTAGCCTATAGGAGAGACAGACAGATGCAATATCAATACATTTGTTAGCAATGCCAAGGAAGGGGTTCAGAGTAACTAAGTTACAGGGACATTTAAACCATGGAAGAAAAGAAGCATCAGAAATAGATCAGTCATAGGAAATGAAGACGGAATGTCGATTCATGCACATGCAATAAATAAACGCTACGAGTGTCTAGCAAAGCTCTGTGTTTCATTACCGCACTCGGTTTTTTAAGCATCCGACAGACCTGAACATCATTGTGCTGCCAAATTCTAGATATGCCTCTGGCTCTAAATGATTTCAATGGAATACGAATGACAGGCTCGACTTGTAAATACAGATGTGTATATGTAACTCACCTACAGCTGATTGGTTACTGTAGATTATGTTTTGTAGCCAATCTATCACTGTCTCTATTTCCAAAGCAAGCGAGCTGCTGAAAGCATGTTAAATGAAGCGTTCCCCCGATGTGCGCTACTTCCACGGAGATTAAGGGTCTGCCATTATCCGGCTTTTAAGGAAAGTTGCCCTCTACTCATGCACGGCAGATCAGAAATACTTAGCGACGATTAGTGAACTGCCCGAGTCAATATTACAATCACTGAAAGTGAATGCTGTCATGCTACAGTATTCTCAAATATCATTTACCACAATGGCAAGACAATGATCAAGTGAAAAGGGTAAACATTTCATCAAAACATTGCTTGAATTGTGAATGGAAAGGATAAAAAAAGAAATAATGAAAAACTATCCATACATCGCATTAGCAGAAATGTGTCTCCTACTTAAGACATCACCTTGTGGTTTCATATGCCTATTTTCCACTGAAAGGTAGTACCTTCCAGGGACAACTCCTACCACATAAGATTGCTGTAAGTTATAATATAAATAGCTAGTGCCTTTCTCCCAGGTGGGACAGCTAAATAATAGATGGATATTATTATAATTATCAAACTGATGGCGCTCATTTATCGGCCTTGGAAGGATGAAGGACTGAGTTGACACTGCCCGGATTTGTGCCTGTGACCTAGAGGTTTGAACAGGCTCTGTAGTCAGGGCATTTACCAACAGAGGTATCTGAAGCACTGGAATTCAGAGAGTCTGAATTCCAAGTGAAATGTGAAGATGGCAGTTCTTGCGTGAACATATGGTAAAACTCTACATAATTTATATTGGATTGGTTTCCTAAAAAAATTGTATATGTAGCAGTAATTAAAGTTTTACTTACAACAATCTTGTTATGTAAAGGTCAGTTGACAGATGATCTAGTATAGTGTAGAATTTTTTTTGTAAAAATTGTTTGCAAATTGTTTTAAGGGATGTTATAAAACTCTTAAGCATGAGCACATAGTTGGAATATCCCACCACTGCCACCAACACAAGGGTAACAGGGGTTCCTGTACCACAGTATTGGCCACAGCCCCTTATGGTATCCACTCTGTCTACATCTTTATGCCATAATTTACATTATTAATGCACAAATAACAGCCCATCTTCATATGGTCATCCACGAACAAAAATGACACCGGGTCATTTGCATGAATGGATTACTAAATACAAATTAAAATTATTAAAACCAGTTCTCCTAGATCAGTGATGGCTAACCTTGGCACTGCAAATATATAAAAAAAAAAAATATATATATATATATACCATGATTTTCATTTAGCTTTATTACTAGTCTAAGGTAACATGTTTTAAATTTGATAGGTGGAAGAGAAATCATATTAAAATACTATTAATTATATATTTTAAAGAGTATTATACACCTGTAATAGCTTTTCAGTGTAATAGCTAACATCATGAGTTCAAGAAAAAGCATACCCTGGCACTGCCTACACTGCTTCTTTCTGCCATTACAGTCTATGTTTTATGGTTCTAGTTTGAAATTACTTTCGTCAATAAATTTCTCAATGATCTATTTGACACCCATCCTTCAAATTAAAATGTTACTGCTCTTTTAAAATAGGTAAGAAAGCCGTAGAACAACAGGAAACATGCAGGGTTAACATGATACCATTTATTGACTGACTGAGAGTATGGTGTCAAGTTTTCAATACCTAAGTCCCTTCATCTTGAAAGCTTCGAACCAAACTCTCAGTTAGCCAATAAATGGTATCATTTTTAACCCTACTTGTTTATTGCTCTTTTAAGAACCAAAGTTACAACAGGGGCATTGCCGGGCAATGGAAAAAGTCAGCAATATTTTAAAAAACCTAAAATAGGGATTATTAATCATTTGTAACAATGTACATAGTACAATACAAAAAGGATAGCATGCACAGACAAAGCAAAACAAGAAACACTCATATATTTGCTTGTCTGCAATAAACGCTATCAGGTCTAGCTTCGAAAATGTGAATCTCTGACATAATACGAGTTCCTACGTTTTTAATTCTTTCTTTTTTTTATTTTAAGTGAGCATTGTAACCAAGGCAATACATCTAAACGATAATTTACTTTTATAATTCCCCCCCCCCCACCCCCCACAATTTTTCGCTGTTGCTTGATAAATGGTAGCAAACTTCCCTTTCCATTGTCTATTCACAGACTATAAACACATGCTGGTTTTACTGATTATTTCTCTCATAGTACCCATTTTGATCCCTATGGAAGGAAAAAAAAAATAGAATATTCCACGGAGCCTCTGACGGGAGTCTGGTAAACATGCATTCCCTTGGTGGATAATTATTTTTTTCTTATCTCTATTAACCCTTCACATGTCAGGAGGCATAAGTCACACTAGAGTAGCCCTCCACAAGAGAGACGTTTCTAATATTCATAAAGAATGTTTCAGGTTAAAAGAGCAGGAAGTTGCCAAGAGGGACTATATAAACTATATAAACTATATAAACAATGACAAAAGTAAATATTAAAAAAGGAGACAAAAAAAAAATAAAAAAGACAGGAGGAGTACAACAACTCTTTAGGGGATTATTAAAAACCGGGAATCCAATCACCCATGTGGCCCTCAGGAGTGTTTGAAGGACCTAACTACAAAGCTGTTGGATATCCCGTAAATTGTAGAAAATTAAATCTGCTGCCCTATAACTGAATTAACTAAGAGGGGGAAAAAAATAGTTTTAAAGGTATCTGTGATGTCTCTTTTGTAACATCACCTACCCAAGACAATTAACCACTTTACATGGGCTGTGCATAACCAAGCCAAAAGGTGATGTCATAAACAGGGGACACATATACAAACCATGTGTTTCTAGGAATCTAGACATTTGCTTAAAGGGACTGTATCACCTAAACATTGGTTTTTACTGTGCATGTTGAGCATAAAACATGTGTGAAAATGATCTATACATTGAGTTAGCAAAACTGCGAGCAGATGCCTAAATTAGGAGAAAAAGGTGTTTTAATGTGTCTCCTGTTTATGACTTCACCGGTGGTCTGATATGCAAATGAACTGCTTTTCAGTGGGAAATGTGTCATTTGCATACCGCGTTACAGGTGATGTCATAAGCAGCAGACTCCGCAGACACATTTATAACACATTTTTCTCCTAATTGCTTGCGGTTTTGCCAATACAATGTATAGATCATTTTCAATCATTTTTTAAACAATGTCCAGGTGAGACAGTCCCTTTAAGATTCTGCTAATAGAGCAAATAAATAGTTTTTCTTTTCTTTTCTACATTCACTGTATGAACAAGGTTTAGGTGACTGACACATTCCTTGTACACGGAAGAATAACCTCCATATATCAGTGATCCAGGGCGGTTCACACTTGCTCAGAACGATTTCTTGCCATCGGTAAAACTGAAATTCGATGGCGCTAATTTGTCTAGAAGCTGGAATCACTGGCAGCCTCAAAACTCAGAAGATATCATTTGAGATGAACAAGTCACATTCCGGAATCCCAATTCTCTGTACAAGCCTTCAGTTTCTAGTATATTCAATCATTTTACGATCACTTCATACGGATGGACATGCCATGTTGCACCAACTCCAAGAAGTACAACTTGTTCTTTCTTACTGTGATGATAATACAAAGGGTTCCATCCCAGCGGGGCTCATCCTGCTCGTCTGGCCGAGGTCTGGCCGGTCCTTTCACTCTACTAGTGCATAGAGAGGCACTCTTTCTCACCTGGGATCAACAGAGGGGACCTAGGTAAGCCCAACAGCAGAGAGAGGCAGTGGCCAACCTTATTGGCTTCCTACTCCCTAGCTGACCGGCGCCTACCGGTCAGTGGATAAAGTGGCCTTACCAGTTTATTCTCACACTAGGGGCAATAAACTTTTCACTTGTGGTTCTAAAATATTATGTAATGCAATAAAATGTTCATGTTAATGTAACAAAATGTTACAGTTGTATAAATATAACATTTCAGTGGAATGGCATTTTTTTTATATAGCACCAACCTATTCTATAGTGCTGTACAAATACATCGTTGCTCAAAGACACAATAAGATAGTGTTTTGTTTGTTTTTTTAATGTAAAGACGAGTGCATACAGCTGTGATAGGGTGTCTCCTTAAATGTATCTTCACATGACCACAGAGGTTTAAATACATTACTTTAAATCATAGCCCAGAACCACCTTGGTCTCCCCACCGTGTTTGATATGACTCATCCAGACAAATCCCTGATTTAATAAAAACAGAGCATGTATGGGAATGTATCTTAATACAGACTCAGACTGACATATCTATACACAGATACCTGACTCATTTTACAGCAGATGTTCACTTTGAACACATGTGGAGCGGCAAGATCTACAGCTCATTTGCCCTGCAGTACAATAATAGTCATTATCCTAATCACAGGTCACAATTAAATGTTAAATGCTTGGTGATGGTTGCTGTTATCATTTTGGAAGGTGCTATAGAGAGGGGAAAAAAAGACACAAATGGGATACATTAACACAAATTCGATTTTCAAAGGAAACATGTTAAATTTTTCATACAGTGTGTTCTCTTCAATCAAGAGATGAACCCGTAGTACAATGATCTCAGAGATTTTACATTTCTGGATACATTAATGCTTGGCATTGGACGTGCTTCGGAATGGTGGAAGAAGTGGGATATTTTACCCGGCATTCCAATTCACAGTTCATCTGAAAAAATTCGACACTGAAAAATGTTCGGAAAAAGTGGAACTTTCCATTGGTTTCCATGGAGACTGCTCCAATACTGTAATAGTTTGCCCCAGATTGGCTCTCTGTACATATCCTCTGATGTGTGTCTCCAGTCACATCTGTTTCTAACTCTCTGGAACATGTCAAACAAGCAGTACGTATTGAGCACTCTTACAACTGAAAGAAAACATTGTCAAGTCAAAGATAAAGATAAAGGGCTTTTTTTATGCTTTTCCCAATCAGTCTACAGTTTGTCCAGAAGTGTGAGTTTTCAGCAGAGATTCACAGCACACCTGCAACATTGATATTCCCTACAAGACAAAGCTTTTTTTTGTTACAGGATTTTGCTGTGCTAGATAATACTTTAATAGCCCAATTGGCAGCCGGAGCCGTATTTACAGCTGTGAAAGACGACATCAGGACTTACATTCTCGCAGTCCAGTCGTTGCTTGAAAGAACACTGTGTGATATGAGCGCATAACATAAAAGCATCAAAAGAAAAAAAAAAGTATAAAATAAAACTTCAGTAATTAAAAGTGGAAATTGTTTATTTAATTTCTTTTCCAGCCTTATTGTTTCTTGGAGACATAACTGCCCAGAAATATTGCATCCCTTTTAAAGATAATTAATTTTATTTCTGGAGCCAGAGGTGGGAGTGCTTAGTAATTATTATCATGTTGTACAGTGCCTTGGTTACCAAGTGGTCACATCTCACAAAGAGATTTAGAGGGAGATCTGGTTAGAAAAGGAATCACAAATTCTATTAAATCACATCATCTTTATTTAACCATACATGATATAAAGCCAAATGATTTTTTTTTTTTTTACAAAAAGTACCAAGTACAAAACAGGTACATGCCTCACATAGATATCTCACTAATAATACAAACAAACTCAAGTAACTTAAACATATTGTACCCAGCAGAAGAGATCTGAGATGGACCCCCAATGTTTCGGCTTAATAAAAAGTTACCAACATAATCAGTTTTTTTTTTAAATTTCTATCATAGAAACACAAGATAAAAATCGAGTGGTGCCAATATGAAGATAGGATGACATGTACTTTTTAAAGATATATGTGATTTATGTTAAGACCCGCAGCCTCCATGTTTGACCGCGAGTCGTAGAACATCCAGCAGGTTAAAAAATAATAAAGGCTTGTGTCCCTCTTTCCAGTCTGTCTCTAAAAGTGAACCTACTCACCCACGTGATCTAATCAAATCCAGCAACATAGTCAGTGGTGTATTTAGGGTTTTTTCTGCCTTTGGCCAAACATACGCACCCCGCAATTATCATTTGCCACACCCTTTCCTCTCCAGGTTGCCCCTCGCATAAGTCTAAAACAATAATGCTATAGGCTTGGGTTTAACCTCTCTAATGGAACAGCAGCCCTGTTAGTTTCCCAAAAAAAAAGTCAGATATTAACCGTAGCCCACTTTACATCCATTGTACCATGTAACGTTTTGTTTAACAAATTCCAGTTTTAAAAAAGACAACGCGCAAAGCATGAGTTATGAACTCGTCAAGATAAGACGAGATTCACCACTGATGAAAACGAGTTCTTGAATTCTGTATCCGCATGCTCGCGTGTGAGCCTGTGTGTGCATGTGCACGCCAAATTACAGCTGGCACCTGAAATCCCCAATTTAAAAGGTCTTTTGAAAAAAAAACAGGAGGAAAATAAAAAGCATCTCCAAGCCTGTTATTGACTGAATGCTAAATCAGCACTTCCAAGTGCCAATTCACGGAGCTAAACGCGATTAAAAATAGAAAGGGCGTTTGTGATCCACATCTTTGCAAGGACTTGTAGCTTGTGTGTGTCTACTGCGATGCCAACAATCTTTTATACAACAGGTAAAATGTTTTACATGAGAAACAGATTTCTAAAAAAAACAAACAATGACCTGGCACGTATTTACAAGGTGCGACAAAGGCTCCTCTACAGAGCAGTTGTAGGAGCAAAAAACATTATTTTAGTAAATTAAAACAACTCATTTAAAATTGTATTATTGAACAAGTTAATTTGTTTTTTTGACTTTAAACATAATATTCCACTTGTTATTTATTTAAATTGATTTATTTTGGGCTGTTTTAGTTAAAACATAACAAAGTATCAAGAATGATGCTTCAATTTTTTTTAAACCAAGCAATAGCAATGTGTCAGGAATAGACAAGGGTCTATGGCAAGGTCTGTGAAGTTCCATAGAACATCATTAATTCGTCCATCACAAAGATTACTAATGTCCACCATAGACATTCTAGTATGTGACCCATAATAATTTATGTCCCCCCAATGGTGTCCTGTAATGCTGAAGATGTCCATGGGGTTCCTATTGCATGGAAAACTATATATATGTATCCTAATTGAGATTCACCCTTGGTTAGAGCGGTTACTTGTTTGATGAGCATTCACTGTAAATTCTATTGGGAATAATTACTGAGAAATCTCTCCTGTAGGTACAAACATCTCCAATATTAATGTAATACATTGAACAGGAACAGATTTCTCCCTAGTTGAACTAGGCAATGCCATACTTATTGGAGAAGTTTTGGCACAGTGTGTTATAGGGTTAGATTGAGACTGTATAGGGTCAATTAACAACCTTCCCTTGCCTGCCAGCCCCTTATCCTTGCATTTATACAATTAATTCACAGCATGGGGGAGACATATGACGACCACCTAGCCAAGCTATTGCCTCCATACTCGTAACATTAGACTCAAGCTGATTTTCTACAGGCTTTGCACATAAAAAATTCCAACTGGGTGGCAACCCTAGGGATACATTGAGAAAAGTATAGCCCTGTAATGTTTTATTTTGCCTCCATATAATGTTGGTAGTAGCTTCGTTTTCGATGAAAAAAATTCGAGGATATGACCATCTGTGTCCATTAACGTATCATAAAAAAACATTCAGTGTCAGCAGGCAAGCAGGCAGATATATGGTGGGGTGAAATACCTTACGAGTGTCAGGCCTTCCAACGAACACCAAATCGAGTGTAGTATGGCATGGACACCACCGATAAGCCTGCATTCCGGAGATACCTCCATTTGAACTGTGCACCGTGTTTGCTTGCTCATTGCCGATTTAGTAGCCTAGGTTGGCGTGTGGTTAAATCCATCTGTTGGAGCCAACTTTACCAAAGCAAACTATGGAGACAGGAAGATGCGCCTTCACCACCACTTTGTGGTGGTCTTTGTGGTCTGTTTACTTTAGCTGTACTGTAGTGCCAGCAGCCATTTAAAGATCACCTTTAATAATTCTCATGACATCTCAAAATGGTGGCACTATGCACTGAGGTAAGACAGCTTTGGTTAGGTGGTTTTGGCTAGGAACTCAGATGGCCCGATATTTAATTCTAAGCTCAATACCTTGTTTATGTATTAATTCATGGCAAAAATAAAGAAGAAAAAAATAATAACTGGAAGCAAGTTCTGAATGATTTCCTTTCAGGATGAGTTTGTTACCATTCAGTGTTTTTCTCCTAAGTGTTCTCTTGAGTGGCCGTTTTATTGGTTGCATTAAAATACCCATTGGAAGACATAAAACCAAAACTTTGTGCTCTTTGAGCAGAATTACACACAAAACCACAATTCCTGTCTTTTCTTTAGTCAAGAGCAAGAAGAAGAAAAAAAAAATAAGTTACATGCACTGCATTACACAGAATATAAACTAAAAGGATTCTTTGAAGTCAGTACACAGATGCTACAGCCAAGACATCCAAGTGTAAACACTAAACACAATTTGACTAAAGCAGAGGAAGTTACGAAAACCACAAGTATCCAGCATTATGGGGTAGGCCTTAAGCAGCTGTAGGGGGAAAAAACAACAACATGGAAATATATCTCGCTCGACCAATTCTTTTAATTAAAATATGTGTTTCCATTGCTTTATTTTTGCATTTTTTTTTTGAAAATCACTGAAACAAATGTTTCCTTTTGATATTATCGTCATATAATTATAAAAAAGTGGGGAAGTCCTTTCAGATGATCAACATGGATTCCGAGCCGTTAATCAAGGAAAATAAATAAATTACTGTGTGCGTCCGCATTGGTGCTCTGCTAGCCCACCACCCTACTGTTTGTGGTCTTGTGGAGTGTGGTAGGAACCATCAATCTGCTAGAATCCAGTGTTCTACAGTAAGACAAACAATCCGAACACCCACATCTTCTATCCAAATGCACAGGGATCCGAGCCACAGAATCAATGGACTGCATTCTTTATCCTTGATCTACCACACAAGAGCAGTTCACTTAAGGCCTTGTATACTTTCAGGGATAACGCCACCCAGAAATGTCTCCTTCAGAAATCTTTCCACATCCTACTCAGGATATCCAGAATCTTAACTGCAGTACGTTAAATCCATCTTTTTATCCAGTTTTGCTAAGGGATTAGTCTAATGATAACACACAGAAAATGGGGGGGGGGGGGGGGGGGCGGGAGGGATTGGGGGCTAACCCACCAGTGTCCAATCAAAGTAGAAGGAGATCCCCAGAGATGCATGTTGTAAGAGTCCTTTTGAGTTATAACGAAACTAAAAAGAAAAAAACATACTATACAGAAAATTAATAAGTGGAATACACTCTAAGAAATTCATTTTGGTAGGTGGGGGAGGGAAGGTATGGACAGGAGATAGATTTTTTTTTTTAAGATTTGAAAACTAGCCGACATGATAATTAAAGGCTATTAAGATTGGGTGCCCATTGCTATATTTCTTGGAGCACTCAAGAAGATCGTTTGAGCTTTTATCCACGTCCAGCCCTTTGGTTGTCTGTTGCACATCAGTGCTCTAGATCAGAGGGATCAAACTGTTGGTGGACTTCCTCTCCCATATTCCCCCGCTAGCTTCTCATAATCTAGAGTATTATGGGAGATATAGGTGGCAGGCAGCAGTGTGAAACCCCTGTTCTAGAGCATTGGAGACAGCTGAAGAACTTTTCCCCTCTCACTCTTCACATTACAGCCTAAGTAGAGGTTTAGTCTCAGGTGTATTACATTTTCTGGTAAACACCTTGCAACACGATTCCACAGTATCTGAAGAGCATGGCTTACATGCACAGACTGCATTCAGAATAACACAGAACATTCAAATAATTACAATAATGAATTTTTTATGAATCTCCGCTGCCTGCCATTTTTTTTTCCAGTAAGAAATCCATTCTGTGTGCTTAGTATAAACATTTAGACAGTAGTAATGTCATATATTTACTTAACTGGCGGTGGGGTGCTTTCTGGCTTTTTCTTTTCAAATAGAGGGTAGATGGTCCTAGAGCAGTCGAAGGAATACTATGGAAAAAAATGCATACAAATAGGGAAGGCCATAGGGAGGGGGAGCGAACATTGATTTATGAGGAAAAAGTGGATGAATTAATGCAGGTAACTGGTTCACATGTCATGTTGCAGAGAAAGAAAAGACCCATTGATCCAAACCTGGGGCACCTGCAAAATCTTCTAAGAAAAAAAAGGTAAAAAGATTGTATGACTGATGACATGTAAAGCATGGAGTTCATACTGGATGTCTATCTAATGACACATTGACAAATAATGCACTGTTGGTCAATCCGGACCGCTGTTATAAGGGAATAATCTCCTTCTCACAAGTTTCTTTAATTAAAGGGAGTGAACTTGGGTTCTCCCCTGCATCAGCAGTCATGAGGTGTAACTAGGAGTTTATGAGAGATGGGAAGACCTACTGCAGACGAGCAAACACTTTTCTATATAACTTATTCCTATATAACTTGGAAAATAAAACACAGAATTTAAAACAGTGTTTTATGTAGTTAAATAATTTCAACGAACGTTTTGAAAAGGGTTTTACACCTGACCTGGGTTCTGAATCCAACCATCTTGTAAAATACTGCAAAGAAGATCGAAACAAACTCCTCCCTAATTCAACTACCTTGCTCAAATCCCAGCTGGTGTTAGCTCTGTGTACCACCTCTTTGATCCAGCACTCATAGAAAGTGCTTACCATGGCCGGAATGTCCCAGCTCCTCAATACAGCTGTGGAAACGCTAGATAATTGTCACAGGACCAAGCTTAGGCACTGTATAGCAATGTAAAACGCGTTGGTTGTTGATTTTTCCTTTTTCCCCACTTCACTTGCTCCTTCCACTGCCTTTATATTTTTCATTGATATACAAATGTTTAAATTCTTACTACCTGAACAATAAAAATGGACCTGGTGAGAGTTTCCAAAAGCATACAGTTTTGGAAAGCCAGATTATTTCTCAGTTTCTTCCTTCTTCATGGATCTCACGGCTGAGCACCACAAGGAGAGACAGACCGGGAGAGTGTGCATGCACAAGTATTAGTAGTATGTTCGTGATACCACACTCTAGGCATTCTCTACGGCAGCAGGCTCGGCACCATGGTATGGTAGCCTACAAGTATAGATACGTATCAAAAAGGGTGGGGATCAGACTTTTAGTACAATATTTTCCCTGAGACTCTACTCACAGGCACACAGACGGTATTACAAATAAATAAATAAAAATGTAAAAGCACAAAATAATTTCAGCACTGGCTGCTCTGTTTGGGAGAATGTTATCATTTAATAGGTAGCCCTATACATGTAACTATAGCTTAATCACTCCCTCTACCATGGAAAAAAAGCAGGTGAATATCCTTAAATATGAGCCTTTAAATCTAGTACCATTTAGTGAAGGTTATGCTCACTTCACACTTTCTATTTTTAAGAGTGGAATGAATTGATTTAGCAGTAAACATTTTTAATGACAACACCTTACACGTTGTCAAGAAAGGTTCATATGCATACAGGAAGAATGTATTTCCCTTAGAATTATAAACTCCCAAAAAAGAAGTGTGACATTAAAGTCAGTTCTATGTATCTCTGTAAGTATTGATGGAGAACTTATATCCTAAAGGGAGGTGATAGGGGGGATTTGGAACTCAGTGATTTAGTCACTATCTTATTTTCAGGCTAATGAATTAGCAGCATTAAGAAAGCATACTTTTTATTTCTTGTATAAAATAGTGTTAACTTTTTTCTGGATAGTTTTTTTTGTGTGTGTGTGTGTGTTTTTCCCTAAGTAGACATTATAAATTGTACCTTGCCCTCTGGCAGACCAAGGTTTTGAAAGGGTAGCAGGGCAACCATGTAAAGGGTATTATATCCCACATTTTCAAGTTATAGGTCTGTGATGAAAGTCTATACTGAGCCTAGCTGATATCAACACTGAAACCTGTTTCACAGGCTTACATATCATAGACCAGTACAGAAAAAAAGAAAAAAAAAAGAGAGTGGAGGGTTAAACAATTGGTGAAAAAAAAGGTGGGGTTAGAATTAGAAACAAAAGGGGAACAAAGGAATAAAGAGGAAGCGGAGATGAAGGATTGAGGAGAGGAACAATGTTTACAGACGAGATGAAAAAAAATGGGATGGGGCTAGGAAAAATGGGATGAGTTACTGTGGTAATGGAAAGAGGGAGGTGCTATGATGAGATGAGAGAAGAAGGTGTTTAAATGAAGAGGGTGGGATTAGAGCCCCACAAAGAGATGCTTTGCCCGGTGCCCCACTGACAAAGATTGCTGTGCTGAGATCACTTATTGAGCAAGGTTTATTGACTTTAGGTGTGACATCAGAAAGCAGTTTGTATGCACCATCATTCACAGAAACTCTTCCGTAAAACTTTAAAATAGAGTAGTGAACGACTATCCTAATTCAGTTTTCCCATTAAAAAAAAGTGTGGGCAGGGGAACACTGCCCCATTAACAAAGTCTGCAGGAAACCCACCAATGCCCTAGAGCAGTAATGCAAATTAAATTTTTATGCTGTGTATATGATTAATAAAAATTATTTACAAACCTAATAAAAAAAAAATTATTCAGTTTAGAAACTTCTCCTGTGATTGCAAAAAAACAAAAACCCCACAAAGCTCCTTAATTTTTTAAATAAGACAAATATATTTAATTAGCACACAGATTTACCTAGGGTTTTGAGAATTAAGTGCCCTGAATGAGTTTTGTTGGGATATTTTGGTCTAATTCAGTGTACTGGCACAGATTTTTTAAGTATTCCCCATATAAAATCTTAATGAGATGCTTATATCATCAACTAATTTAGCGGATAGACTGGCTATATAATTATAATTACATTTTTGCAACTAAATAGTATTTACTAGTTGTAACAAGAATTTAAATGGTGTTGATCTGCAACATACCAGCTCTGGTTACAATTATTTTAATAACCTTTTGAAGTCCTCATCTGACCCCCTGAATCTTTACATAAGACGGCAAGCTTTATCTGTACATACATGTCTAGCACAGTTTGTATGTAAATCCACTCTAATTTAATTAAATTGTACAGTACACCTACACAATTAAATGTCTACAAAACTAGGACATCTTTTATTCCTGGTATTTTGATGGAGGCTAGGATTTAATGGGATAAATTTAAATCTGGGGCTGTTTTCAAGAGGAAATTCAATAAAAGTAGAACTTTTTTTTTGTGTGGAACTATCTTGAAATGGACTCTCTATATAAAACGATTTGTAATTATTTTCATCACCAGCATTGCACGCAGTCATGTTTTAACTTTATAGAAGCATAGGGAAAAAAAAACCTATACAATGCTGTTGATCATATCCACTTTTAAGATCCAACATCTAACTCTAGCATGAGTGAAATTATTACACTAACTGAAAAAAATTATAAAAGGTAAGAAGCATATCGAGGAGGCCTACAAACTATATTAAACCCAAGAAATCAACTATATTTGTATGTCTGAATAAAATGAAAACACTGGAAAACTTTTCAAATACCTTATTCTTTTATCTATTACATAAAGTCTAGGGATAATGTGATATTCAATCTGATTTGGTAACATTTTTCAACAATATACATCGCAATTTTCTTTATAGATATTTATCTAGAGTACCTCTGTATTTTGCAATTTAAATATTAATTACGAGACTAGGTTAACATTGGCTTTGCTTTTGTTTTTTTGGCACTAAAGTTTGTTATTTGAGAGAAGACAGGGGTCACCCTAGACCAACGTCATTACCGATACCACTTCCCAGAATACATGTCGGCCAGCAAGTCATGCTTGTCTCACATTGGCAAAAAAAATAAATTAAATAAATCACAATTTCCCTTCACTACAGCAACACAATGCTCTCAAATTATAATATTTAAGATTTCAACCAAGTACTTGACCTATGAATCATAAACAGCCTCTTCTACCATTATCTCCTGGGGCCTGGCTAGTAATGTACGTCTTTGTATATGAGCAGTGCTGGTTCAACTGCTGTAACGCAACGGATGCAAATTGTAAGAATTCCGAAACGAGTGTGGCCCAAAATATTTAGCACCATGCCTGGCATGACGTAACATTGCATGGGAAATAAACGGCTCTCCTCATTTTGCAATGAACAGCTGGCTCCGTTTGGTAATCTTGGGAATTGGAGGAAA
The DNA here is from genome assembly GCA_036172795.1 of Pelodytes ibericus. Classification (NCBI taxonomy): domain Eukaryota; kingdom Metazoa; phylum Chordata; class Amphibia; order Anura; family Pelodytidae; genus Pelodytes; species Pelodytes ibericus. Next base: position 75,342,179 of record CM069865.1, on the reverse strand, counting down.
GAAAAAAAGGCAAAAAGGTGAATTTTTTTTTTCCTGTGACAAATTTCTTCTAGTTCCACTGTTGAGACACAATTTAAGAATGACGGATATCAAAATATAATTGTGCAGCTAAATAAATATCATGCCATAAGTTACTTTGCATGAAACAAATGATTAATATTCCCAATAAATAAACTGTGCTATTTTTTATAAAAATAAAACCTATGTAAATGTTGTAGTTATTTTGCTCAGATCAGTGCTGCCATCTTGCCTCTTCGCTTTGGTCGGATCTCTGGCTCTCTAGTACAGCACCCTACAGTCAGACCTCTCAGCTCTGTGTAGCTCCTCCCCCTCATAGGACCGCTGTGCACATTGCACAGATTCTATACTGGTAACAGTGTTTCAGACAGCTCTCCGATATCCTTAGTCGTTTATTTCATGCAAAGTCACTTATGGCATGACGGTTGTCCTTTAATATGTCACGTTTCCATAATTTTAGGACTAAACGCCACAATTATTATTCTGAGAGGCAGAAGGCTACCTACTCTCTCAATCATTAGAGTGGGCAATGGTCATCATCTCCTTCCCCTGCTGGAGCGGTGTTTAGCATCAGCCAATCAAGCGTTGCCAGGTCACCGAGAAGCCTGGTCACATGGACAGGTTTACTTTGCCTGCCTCAGTGTTCAAAGAGAACAATTCCTCAATCAGTCTAGCATGCATATGGATGCCAACTTTTCTATTGTCTCCATAGGCCTCATATTGTCTTTTAGCCTATACCGGCCGGGGTGGCAAGCATGAATGCAAGAGTACAGACAGTATCAAGTGGTAGAGGGTGGGAGTACTGGATGTAGAGGGATACTGAGATGTAGGGAAAGAAGGAAATAAAGGGTGTTGAGATGTTACCTAGTCTGACAACATGCATGCCAGCGGTTCTATTGTAAAAAACTGGAAAGGAAAGAGAGACATATGATATCACAAGTAATGCCCATTTATATAAAGATAGTCCATTCTGTGATGATACCTATGTAGAACTATATAGAAAGTTTTAGGTTTAGAAGGCCCACTACTAGAATGTTCAAGTCCCGATAACCAATCCCATTTCTTGACTCTAATAACTGTAACTTTTGTTCACTACTCATTACTCATGTATATTTGTTACCTGCCTCTTCCTTGCCTTGACCTCCTGCCCCGGACATGGTCTTTAAAGTACTTTTTCTTTGGCCTCTTGGCTGGAGTGGTGTGCTCACAACACCGTGAGGCCCTCTCCTGCAACTAGACTCCACAACCTGCCTCAGGACCAGTCTCACAGTATACAAACTTACCAGGTGCCTGCCATATGTTTATTGCATGCAACAACATACTTTCCTGGTGTGGACCTCCAGGGATGACATCTAGATCCACTCTAGAATTCCAGTCTAGCAAGTGATGGCATCCTTTAGGGAAGAACGGTAGTTAATATGATGTGCAGGACTATACACACACACAACATACATAAACACACATACACAAGCACTCACACTCACGTACAGAGGACTCGTTACAGAGGATAGTGTAACGAAGATATACTGGATGCACAGTAAAGCTACACCAACCCCATTCATCACGAAATCCAAACATTCCGATTATTTAGGAATGCAGTGGTAATGAGCTCCAATTCATTCAAGCTATACCCAGCATGTGGCCAATCCACATTAACCCGTTCAGAGCCTCGGCCGTCCCGTCGCGCACCGCATTCCTACGCACTGGATTTATATTTTTCCCAGAAAAGAAAAAGAAAAAGTAATCCACATTAAATGGGAGCCTTATACGGGATGTAGCATGGGGCAGGGGTATATTTCCTTTACAGAGAGCCGATGAGCTGCTAATTGCACGGGATGTCTGCATTTTGTTTGTATCATGGTCGTTTCACTTTTTTTTTTTTCATCTAATGTATAGAATATATGGAAGGAAGAGTGCACAGCACAGTAAAAAGCTCCGCGCAACATATGTTTTTCTCTTGTTATGTCTGTTGCCATTGAAGAAAAGAAGAAAAACATTCGGTAATAAAACAGGATTACCCAGAGGTAGCATTTAATAGCCATGCTCTGAGAATTATACAAGGAGGGATGCTGTAAAAATGGTTGCTAGGGGTAACAAATTATCCGAAATGCATCTGTCACCTCAGATTTTATTCTCATTAAATTTCGGTTTGGGAAAGATACTGCAGGTTTTCCAAGTGCCCCTATTGAAGAGGGAAAGGCCCCAAAATTTGCCCCAAATTTCCCTGTCCCTCTTTTTGTCTCTGGTGTTACTATTTACTTGTAGCTCAGAATTTTAATGCGTCACAGAGCTCTAAAGCAACAACAACAAAAAGAATCATACACGGGGTCAAGTATAAACCCAGCACTCACTTAGATAGTGTCTAATAATGGCGCAATCAATATATATGTATGAAGCAGACGCCCGACAAATTTCAGGAGCCTGTGCGGCAGAGGCGTCGCTAGGGGTGGGCTACTGGGGCTATAGCCCCGAGTCCCCCCTTCATAGCCCCGAATGGAGACTCTGGGGCTAAAGTATTCTTGAGCCCCGAGACTCCAGGGCTATAAATATATTAAAAAAAAGAAAATCCCCCCTGGTGAGCTTTCCTCCGTCTGGGACATAGTCCCAGAATCGGAGGATTAACCTCACGCGGGGGTGAGGGCCGATCGGGAGGAGAGGCTGCTATAGGGAGCTCGCTCCCTAGCCTCTCCTCCTCGAGATGCTCTGGCCATACAGACACAGCGCGACGGGTGCAAGCTCCGCCCCCGTCGCGCTGTGTCAGCTGCTTGCCGGATGTCAGGTGGACGGACATCCGGCAGAAGGTCCTGGATGACGGACCAAGTGTAAGGTAAGTCAAAAATTGAAAAAAAGTGTGACTGTGTATGGGTGTCTAGGTGTGTGTGTGTCTGGGTATTACTGGGCTCTGAGTGGCACACTATACCTGGGCTCTGAGTGGCACAATATTACTGGGTTCTTAGTGGCACACTATTACTGGGCTCTGACTGGCACAATATTCCTGGGCTCTGACTAGCACAATATTACTGGGCTCTGACTGGCACAATATTACTGGGTTCTGAGTGGCACAATATTACTGGGCTCTGACTGGCACAATATTACTGGGCTCTGACTGGCACAATATTCCTGGGCTCTGAGTGGCACAATATTCCTGGTATCTGACTGGCACAATATTACTGGGTTCTGAGTTGCACAATATTACTGGGTTCTGAGTGGCACAATATTACTGGGTTCTGAGTGGCACAATATTACTGGGTTCTGACTGCCACAATATTACTGGGCTCTGACTGGCACAATATTACTGGGCTCTGACTGGCACAATATTCCTGGGCTCTGACTGGCACAATATTACTGGTATCTGAGTGGCACACTATTACTGGGTTCTGACTGGCATACCATTACTGGGCTCTGACTGGCACAATATTCCTGGTATCTGAATGGCACAATATTCCTGGGCTCTGACTGGCACAATATTATTGGGCTCTGACTGGCACACTATCACTGGGCTCTGACTGGCACAATATTCCTGGTATCTGACTGGCATAATATTACTGGGCTCTGACTGGCACACTATTCCTGGTATCTGACTGGCATAATATTACTGGGCTCTGAGTGGCACACTATTACTGGGCTCTGAATGACACAATATTACTGGGCTCTGACTGGCACAATATTACTGGTATCTTACTGGCACAATATTACTGGGCTCTGAAAAAATTGTGGGTGTTTTCTTACATTTTTATTATGGGGGGGGTGCAACACTCAGGGTCCGCCCCGGGTGCCAAATGCTCTAGGTGCCACGCTGTGTGTGACCGAGCTCATCTGGGCTCTAGCCCCAGATCATCCGAAGACCTAGCAACGCCCCTGCTGTGCGGCTTCCACCAGTTACCTATTTTTTGGTTATGCTTAAGCCACTCCCTCCCAAAACTAAAAAGTGTCCCTCTTTGGTCATTTGAAATGTTGGAATGTAATAATACTGTACACTGTGACTTCCCCTTTCTCAGTCTCATAATTTGGGAAATAATTCGTTCTGGTGAAGGTCACAGGGACACTGGCCAGTGAACAAGCTGTGAAGCATCTGATACTGACCAACCTGCTCACCGTACAGATGCGTGGATGCTGTAAATTCTCCCCAAACTCATATTAACATTCAATAGAAAAATTTGTCTTGCACTAAGAAAGATGTATTCATAGCAGCCAATGCAAATAAAAAAAATTGTATACAATGGTTACCCATCTGGCACTGATAATTTGGAATTGCAATTAGAAGTCACTTGCTCTGCATGATGTAAGAGACTGCAAATGCATTACCCCCCCCCCCCCACCCCAATTTCCCATCTCCCACCCTCACTGGGTCATGTGTATCACCTTTCACCGACCGTGACAGCTTCTGCTTAGATAAATTCCTACAGAAAGCACTGCAGAGGGTGATGATAGCTGAAAACACACTGTAATGTTAGCATAGAAACCTCAGGCTGAACTGGAGACGGCACTTATAAAAGGGAAGGTTATGATATCTGCAACTCAGCTGTTGGGCTTCAATAAACATGGTGCAGGGCCTTCTACTTGTTCATCCTTTGCCTAAAGGTTACACTTCCCTCTCAGCTTATCTGGAGACGGAGTAAGTGTCACGTCTTGCTTTATCCTCTGCTTGCAACTAACTTGAAGAGGTAAAAAAAAAGTACAAAAAGGCAGGGACTCAAAAATGCTCAAATATTGTCTTAATTCCACCAAACATTTGTACAGATGTGGCTTTCTGGTAAGCCCTAGCAATGTAACTCTAGAAATAATGGTGTCGGTCAGCATAAGGGCTGCCTTTAAAAATCTCTTCCAAAAGGGAAGTAGGATTGTCACCTTTTACTTGTTTTCTACAAAATGAAAAAATGCCAGCCATGATTTTGGGCTCCATAGACTTAAAATTGGCATTAAGCCAATTTTGTACGGGCAGGCACAGATCTCCTGCTCTCCAGCTAGACCTTTACAAGATTTAGGAACTAGTTTTAAATCCTGTGTTCTTCTATTGGGATGTATTTATCCGTCGGCCCCATGCCATTGACAGAAATCACTGAAGAGGTGGACCATTTCCCGACGGGATAATACTGAAAGCAGGATCGCTTTTCCTATCAGGACATTGGTGAAAGAAGAATACCTGGTCAACCTATTGAGAGATTGCGAGCAATTGAGAGCAAAAGTTCTAAACATTCTGGGAATTCCTGTGAGCTTCCTCACAATTGACCATTATAAACAAGGTAAAAGCATGTCTGAAACCCAAGAGAAATAACCAGTAAACCAATATTTGGACCATTTTAGAAACAAAACCTTTTCATGAGCACCGGTCCAGCTTTCACAAACTCTTCACTGGTCCCTCGGACAACCCCCCACATGTCGGAAAGTGAAGCACACTATTGTTAATGGACTTCAATAGATAGACTTATGGTTATATCGTTTCTCTACAAAGCTGACAGCATAATAATCCTTCCTGAAGGTCAGGTTGCTAAAAAAAAATTGTAGTTCGTTCAAATTAACTCTGTTAACATTTTTATCACCATCCCGTGTTGGTAATTATCCAGATAATCAAACATTTATACACACGTTAAGTCATTATTATTTTGTTAAACCTAATGCTCTTATTTACTTGCTGTATAACGGCTTTCTAGGTAAATATTAAATCCCTTAGTGCAACTAAAAAACGGGAGCAATTTTTTTTTTTACTGGATTTTAGCAGTTCATTTACTTAATACAAAAAACCGACATGGCCAACATTTTTTTGGGAACTTTTGATGTGGTTTTATAATCTGTTTTTTTTTTCCACGGTACCATTTTTTTGGGATGGGTCTAACATATTAAGTTATAGCATCTGCTAACACATTTATGAGATTTTTATGGATTTTTGTAAAAGATGGGTTGGGCATTTGTCCACTCTCCCATCTATAGACAGGTTTCAATTCCCATTGTTCAAAGTTCTACCAGTTAGCTTGCCCTCTGAAATCAACATTTTCTTCTCTGGAAAACGTGGAATGTTTAGCTCCATCAACTCCCGGTTGGCTCGGTCTTCTTTACACCCATTTTTTTTAGGTGAGATCACCCCTTTTTTCAGGTCACAGTCCTCCTTTCATTGGCTAACACAGACCCCTATCAGCAAACTCTAGAAGAGGAAGGGTGGGATCTCCAGTCCACTGTTCAAGATAAAAGCGTTAAAAATAGTATGTTTGGATGATAGACAAATCCACTCAACCACCCAGGAACCATAACATTCCACATTTGGGACCACTCTTCCCGATTATTTCTCCAAAGTCCCCAAAAACTGGGACATTCATTGGCTTAGCTATGCCACCTAATGGGGCGGCCAAACTCAAGTAGATGGTATGATTCTCATGACTCTCGGATCAAGTCCTCCCAATGTGATGATTAGTCAGTTCTGTTATTTCTAGGCCACATTTTCCATATCCCAACTGAAATATTAGGTTTTAGTTGCACCTGACATGTCAAGCTAAAATCCTTGTGAATTTAAACAATCATGGCATTTGCACGACGCCTAGATCATCTCATCCTCTTTTTTATTTTATTTAAAGCATAAAAAAGATATCCAAACAACCAAAACATGTACATTTCCCAATACATGCATATTTAAAGGACTAGGCAACCCCAATTGTTTTTCTTTTAAATTCAAAATAAGAGGAAAAATGGACTGTTACAAGTAGACATGCTTTACAATGTCAAATTGGAATCCTGCGTTCTAGGATTAGAATGAAGATGGTTCGTATCATAATATTTATTTTGTTAACATTTAGGAATTTGTTTTTAGACGAATCCAGCTAATTTGTTGGATTTTCTTCCATAGTGGAATGAATAGTCGCATTGCTATGTAAAGAGGCAGCAGGGCTTTTAAATAGCAATGTAGTATGACTTGTTAAGCCACACTTACTCCCCTGTGTACATTCCAGTTAATTATGCGAGCTGTCCAACTCTGCCTTGCATTGACTCTGCTCAGCTCAGATAACATAGTTTTGTTAATCAATTCAGGACATGTTGGAAAGGCCTTCGAAACTGTGTATCCCCAGACCTTAATTCTATTATTATATAACCGTTCTTTGCAATCACAAAAGCATTACCTCCCAACATTGCAACTCATCATTTGGAGGTTACTGTGGCTTTACGAGGGTGACCGGAAAGCTGCGCAAGTGGGAATAAAAATTATAGCGCACTTTACAACCGAGAGATATTCCTAAAAGAGACTGAAATGGTTTTGCAGACATGTGGAGAGCTCTGTGATACAGTCACATAATGTACGTTACATGTTATCGCTGTGGAGTTATGTGACACAGCCCCATACTGCATTTTATTTTGAGTTCTATCACTGTGGAGCAATAGAACCCTCCTCCATTTCTCCTACTCTCCTTTCATTATTGCCCCCATATCACCTGATTGCAGCCCTATAACTTGCAATAGCACAGCCTTGCAGCACCCACTGCACTTGAAAAAACAACCAGCTTCGACCCACCGCTCCTGCCAGAGCAGTCGCAGGGTGCCTCAAAACAGCTTCCCAGTTCAGATAGTAGCCTGTCTGGAGCTCTATACATTTAAGCCATCTGTGTTTTTTGTTTTTTTAGACATTCATACTTGGTGCACATGAAGCCAAAGTGCCGGGACAGCCCCAAATTTGGCAGCACCGTAAACACTGGGATTGATTTTGGGATCTTGTCTTCAGCCTGAAAAAAAAACAACGTGCAGATCACAAAAATGGTTTCATTAGGAAAAAAAAAAATGAAATTGAACGAAAAGTGCACAATTTCCCAAATGATCCTTACTGAGGATCAAAAAAAATAAAAAAGTCGAACTTGATGGATTGGTGTCATATGTACCCAACTCTATGACGTTTTGTAACCAAGTGGAATCAGCAGTTATACATGGTTATAAAACAGAAGACAGGCAGATCAATTGACCAACTTTGCATTTTAGACCAGTCAACTGGTATAAAATGGAGCTTCATATAAACGTGAGATCTACTACATAAACGAAGGTCCTCTCGAAATGATTTTTTTTTTAGTCTGCTTGATCCCAAATCCAAACATTTTTTTTTTTCCATTACCAAGTTAGAAGGGGGGGTTTGGTCCAAAGAAGAATAATATTTACTGTTGTTTGCATGACATTTGCCCATTATTCAGCCTTTTATGTGTTTTTAAGAGAGGGAGGGAAAGAGAGCATCCTCTGATGTTTTAAACAAATACGAGCCTATCTGTATAACATGTGTAATCATCTACATCCTGTTGCAAATTTCGGCAATAGTTCAAACCCTTTTTAGGTGTACCTTGATTGCACTGCCTGTTTACTTTACTTTCATTGCTAATCCTCGTTTCCAGCCTTCGTATTGTACTAGTATATTGTTTACATTTCTGCAAATCAAAGTGAGGATAAAACAGATCTCATTACTACTTTTACCTACTTGTCTGTGAATGGAAAGACGGTATATGTTTTTTTTTAGACATTTTTTCAGTAATTAAGTCTGAAAGACATGGATGATGATGATGATAATAATAAAAGCACAATATTCTGGGACAAGTTTTGTAGCATTTGGAAACCAGGGAATGCGGAAATCATGTAAATAAAAGGTTAAAAGGGCTTTATCATAATTTGGTTCAAAGGTACACTGCCATGATTTTTTTTAAAATATTATTCAAATGAAATTCTGAGCACAACTTAAATATAAAATGGTTTAAAGTGGTTTAAAGGGCAGAGGCCTTTGATAAGATCTACTTATGATCAACAGAAATTTCAATGGATTACCTCAATTATAGCTTGTTCCAAAAGGTGGTACAGTATCAGCTTAGCAATGGCTAAATATCCCATGATGCATAGCCAGTCATAAGGTTAGGCATAAGGCAGACTAAGTGAAGTAGATCCCAAACCTCTGACGTGCAAATACTGGTAAAGCTCCTATCAATATATTGATTGCCATCACGCGGACCTACCTCCTAGTCTAGATGATAACTTCCTGTGGCAGTGAGCAAGAGTCCGTATCCCCAGCCACAGTACACCTGACAATGATGGTGGTACAGTAGCTCTCATCAGTATACTAAAAATCTGACTATAGTATTGCTGACTATCAGTATACAAGAAGCCTGATACAGACACTGGTACAGAACATTGCCCATCAATATATACAGCTGCTATGGTCCACTATTTCCATGTGTACAGCCAGCATTACTTCATACCTCCCAATACTTCACATAGCCAAAAAGGGACACTTATTTTTGTGGGAGTGTTAGAAGGCGTGGCGGTGTTCTGACGAATTACTGGAGCAAATTCTCCTGCGCAACCCACATCCCGCCCCCCGCACACCCCTTCTCACCAGCTGATCGGACAGCGGCGGTACACAGCGCATGCGCGCGGCTATCAAGCCGTGTGGGAATGCGCTGTGTCCGTGGCTGGATTCAAACAAAACGCTGGTAAGTAACACGGGGCGGGGGGGGGGACATAAGGAGCCAACAGAGAGGTAAGCACCCTGGTGAGGGCTGCCTCGTCTTCATGGGAGTTGTGATCCTCCTGCTGTATTATGCAGGATGTGTACCGCCGCTGTCCGATCAGCTGGTGAGAAGGGGTGTGCGGGGGGCGGGATGTGGGTTGGACATAAAGTTACAGCTGAGTTATCAGCTGTAACTTTCTGCGCATGCGCAGTGAGCAAATTCTCCTGCGATTGCGCAGGAGAATTTGCTCCAGTAATTCGTCAGAACAGCGGCATTATCAGGGAATTTCTGGTGCCAGGTGACAGCTATTTATGTAACTTGGAAAGTCACTTCGGAAAAAAAAATAATATATATATATTTTATATACAAAAAGTAGTATAGAAACCTATTCTGCACTTTTAGAGATTATTGTTGTAGAGTTGTAGAGTTTTACTGTGAAACACTCGAACGCACAACAAAATTCTGAGTTCCTGGAAAAAAGGGACAAAAGACGGAGGAAGAGGGACAGAGGTATTTGTGTTCAAAATAAGCATTGGCTGTGAGGTTATAACCAGCGTGAGGAGACCAATATCCAGGTATGTGGTAAATGCTCCCGTCACCCCTCCCATATCGTAATCCTGTGTCAGGGGTGAAGTCATCAGGACTGGGCATAGATGTTGCGGCTCAACGTCGGGTAGAAAGAGGAAGGAGACTCCCACCCTGAAACTTTGCTCTGCAGAACATCCCTGATACAGCAGGAGTCATGGATGGCGATCTCAGTCTTGGAGGACTTGGGAGAAGTAGGGACACTTGGCAGGTATGCTTTTGGCTGGTTGGGCCCCATGGGAACGGACAATGAATGTCACTAACTACTGTTATTCCTACAGTTCCCATGATGCCCAGCCATCCAGAAAAACCTGTATTCCTACTCATGAAAGCTTATAAGTTCCGGATATGATGGAGAAAGACAGACCCTTTTAAAGAATCTGAAAAACTCTAAGGAAAAATAGTCTTTTCTTCTATAAAATAGTTTTTTTTTTTTACATTTTGAGTGATTTTAAGGTGATTCTTTTTTTTTTTAGTGATTTTAAGGTGTCCTGTCAATTAAGAGAGCATAAAGGAATTTATTTTATGAATTATGAGGTATAACAAAAAAGAGAGTAGGAAATAGGTCACTCGGAAGCAGACATTTTGAAGGCACTTATGGGAAACGTCTAGCATTACTGCCAGATTTAGCTGTAGTCAGGGCTTTATGTGGCATAAGAGGATTTAAAGAATGAAAGCTGAAGGATACAGGTCTCTGCTGAAGAAAAGCGGTGTTAGAGGAGTGATGGATAAGGGTGTACGATTTCAAATTAAAGAGGAAGGTATGAGATATTGGGAAGGTATTTTCCATCCGAATACAAACAGGCTCTTAACATTCCACAAAAAGGTTATATAAAGGCCTTAATGGGTTACCCATGGGCTAAGATCCAAAATAACTGGCCTTATCCAGTACTTTATTTAGAGGTTCTACTCCTGAGACTGGGGGGGGGGGGGGACTACCAAACATTCAATATTTGCAGGGCAGGGGTGTCCCAGTTTTTTTATGCAGTGGGCCACTTCACCAAAAATGTTTGTGTGCATGGGCCGCATTAATTTTTCCTTCAGAGAAAATTATATAAATATATAAAAAATCACAGTGCAGTTTGTGAGTGTATCACAGACTCCATAACGATAAAATTCACATTAATGTCCAGCGTGTGAGTGTATCCCAGATTTCACAGGAATAAAACTCATAGTAAAAATATACACTAAAATATACACAGCCAAACATACATACACAAATCCACACACAGACACATGCATACACAAATTCACACACAGAGTCACAGTTGCGCATGGAGTGACATCTACACACACACATTCAGTCACACTCACATAAACGCACAGAACCTGCCCAACCACACAGTGTTTTTTCTTTTTTTGGTTTATTTTTTATACAGGGCTCACTTCAGATGGAACTGCTCCTCCACTCTTCAGAACGTGATGTACACGCGGCTGGTGCGCTTCTCCCCTCCTTCTGACCCTTGCGCTGACCTCACGTGCAGTGTAGATGAGGGGTTGTTCGCACTAGACAGTGAGGAGCTATGTGCAGGGAACTTTGTTCCCCAGTGGTCCTTTCTGTGCGGCAAGCAGTCAGAGGTGTGGCTACAGCTGCTGAGCTCACGCAAGCCACATTTGGCCCGTGGGCCGCATGTTGGACACCCCTGCTATAGGAGGCAGGAATTTTACACTTTAGGCCAATGTAGCAGAGTTGGGAAAATACTCTAATGCAGCAGAATGCGAGAAATTATCCAACTCTGCTACTTTGACCTTAAGTTTGAAATTCTCATATCAATTACCCTTAGGACCCTTAAGTTTCGGAGCACCACCCATGCATTAATCAAGAGACTGATCAAAGGAGGAAGTAATAATCACATCAAATAAAGGAAAAGATCAGGAAATACAACATTATGTATACACACACACGGATTAACATTGTGACCACCTGCCTAATATTATATAGGTCCCCTTTTGATGCTAAAGCAGCCCTGACCTGTCGAGGCATGGACTCCACTAGACCTCTGAAGGTGTGCTGGGGTAACTGGCACCAAGACGTAAGCAGCAGATCCCTTAAGTCCTGTAAGATGCGAGGTGGGGCCTCCATGGATCGGACTTGTGGGTCTCACACATCCCACAAATGCGCAAAGGGGTTCAATAAGCTTTGTTTAGGTCTTTGCAAATATTCAATACTAACCTCTTTAAACTGAGCAATTCCCCAATATTCCAAAAGTGCTTTCTACAAAATTGTTAAATAAAGAATTCCTTTTCCTGGAAGGGAAATTCCCATATACTCCATCAATTACCCCATGATCCCAGCATGTAAATGGTTCCAGATTAATAAATTTGATTACAGGGCACTTTAAGACAATAATTGGTGTCAAGATTTTTTTTTTTTTTTCATCCATGATCCCTTTAAGTAAAACCTGCAAAAATCAGCCTATAATTGGAAATAGGTTCTCCTTTTCATTTGTTTGTGCGTCTACTCTTTCTTATTACAGAATATGGACCTGTGAACTAAGCCTCCGCTCAAGATTAAAGGCCGCATCATTATAAGAATAGAGAAATGCTCCTAATCTCCGACGGGATTCCCCCAACACAAATGTCAGGAGACATTTTGATTTTTACCATATGGGCAGAATTTGGCAGGATGTCAGCTGTTGATGTCATACTTGTCGATGACAGATGAAGCAGTGTTAATGTATATCTTTACCATTATATTTTCTGTCGTTTTTTTGTATTGACAACTAAAAAAAAAAGAACATTAAGATAGTGAAGAAAATTGAAAAGAAAAAAATCCATTAAGAAAAGGCTATTTGTCTGCAGTAAAAACACAAAGAAAAGAAAGAGAAGCGTGTAGTATTTCTAACTTCCTACATACCGACATCTGCCACCGGCAATGGAAGGGGCGGGGACAAGTGTCATTTGGACCAATGGGTACAACAACAAAGAGAAAAAGGTGCTTCAAAAACAGATAATGCATAAGACATAGGGAATATTAATAGAGAAGGAAAAAAAAGGGAAGAAAACAAATAAAGTTCAGCGCAAAAAAGATCACCAGAGGTGCAAACACAACATAGAAATAGTTTTTATACTGTAGGTCAATTCCTCCGGCTAGTCCAAACAACCAATTCAAAATCATGTAAAACAGAACAACAGAAGGTGCAAATATAGTGTAATAACTTTATTGTAGAGATCTAAGTTATAATCCGCCACAACACCGTATGCAGATTGCACAATGACGTCTTGTTTTGTTTATATACATGGTTCCTGCATATCATTATTAGTAGCATTATATCATACCGCTAAGATTATCATTATCATTAGAATCTTATCCGGATCACTCCAGATTCAAGTCTCAGTATATCTTTACATGCTGTTTTTTTTTTTGTGTTTACTTATTTATTCTTTCTATATGTTTTTTTAAATAATTATTATTATTATCATTCTTGTCATCACTGTATTTTATTCACTTTATGATTTAATACAGAGCTCCCCAGTTTTTTTAGGTGAATATTTTCACATAGCAACACCTATACCTACTTAAAACAGGATAAAAAGGTTTGAACCGATCCAAATACTGTAACGTGTATATATATTTAAAATCTACTATATCGGTAGGTCAGCGGGAGCAGCCATTTTGACTAGTTGTGACAAAACGAGCATGGTGATTCCTTCCAAGAATGTGGCTCCTCCCCTTTGGGGGAAGCCGATTGGTTCCGGCAGCTTGAGGTGGTGGAGCTGTAACGATAACCGAGATAAATGAATCAGAACACGGTCAGCAATGATTAATGACACTAAACCGGACATCTATAAAACATTGGTTAAAACCCAAAAAAAAAGTTATAGGTATTTCTGATAAATAGATTTATTGATAAATGATGGAACTATAAAATACCTGGTTAATGCTCTGTTTTTTAATTTTGTTATTTGTGATTCAAACTGAGAAAAAATGTTGCGTAGTGTAATCTGTGAGCCCTTCAATATTCTGCTTTTAATGAGTATTGCGCTATCTGGCTGATAGTTTCGAAAAACGCTCTGTGGATTATATCAAAACGTTGAGTACATTGTTGGTCGTGTATAAATAAATAGTAATAATATTATTTCATGTTCAGTTGAGAAGCAATTGAGGTAAAAGCCTGTGGGCTAAATTACCCAGAGATCATTCACTAATGGCTTCAATTAAATTTAGATTATAGAGTCAGTCTGAATGAGATGATCACTTTGGTCGAATACTCTGCAGAGAAAATGAATAATTGTCTAGATAATCTACAGTTTGTTGGGATTGTCCTTCATCCGTTTATATTCTCAGCTGTTTTTTAGTATGATTTTTATTTATTTATTACACAACTAATACACTGAACTTGTGTTTGGGGAAATAGATTACATGTACATTAAAATGTAAATATATATGCACTATATGTATATTTTATATGTATTTGTATATATTATTATTATATCTAGGTTTATGTTGTGTTTCAGATTTACAGGGAGAGGGGTGCAAAAACTGGGTTGTCACTGTAAACAATTTTGAAAAGGATTTATTGGAAAGTGCAAATTTATTTAAAAAACAAAACAAAACAAACATTATTTATAAATAAATATTTTAAAACGAACCTTTCACGTATCAAAAAATAATAATAATAACGATTTCATAAACCTGTAATAATTATTATGTAATAACTGGGGATTCAACATTAGATTTCATAGTGCAGATATATAGTTACCAAACCCAACAAAATAGAGATACAAAAAATTCCATTTCGGAGTGGAATTAAATGACATTCATCCCCAGTTATTTACTAGACATTTTATTATTACATGTATCAAATCATGTATCTTTTCAGAGGTGTATTTATTTGTATAGTGCTGGGTGTGTTTATCCACTTAAAGGTTGTGTGATTTACTAGTATATATGGTTCACTATTGTCTAACCATATGTCCTGATGAATGCTCCGTTTAGGGGACTGGAAGGTCGATACTTTATGTGCCAATAAACTATTTATGAGTCAAGGCCCACGAGTGCTCCTGCTTTCTTATGGATATGTATATATACAAATATATACATGGGTGGCTTTTTACAACATTCATTTGTCTATGTATTGGTTTTAAATGTTGAATTACCTTTAACAATGTATGATATACAAATTATTGATTCATATATATATAAATATATATATATATATATAGACAAATATATATAGACATATATATATATATACATACATACATACATACATACACATACACATACACACACACACACACACACACAAACAAACACAAACACACAAACACACATAGATAAAATAAAATAAAAGTAAATGAAACAGGAACAAGTTTTTAAGGATACCAGCAGAGACTTTTCCCAGGCCCACCCATTTATTTTCTTGTGCCAAGCTACTCACAATACCCTCCCCCCCCCCCCATTTCATTGCTAAAGGTAAGTTTATTTTAGTTTTGGGGTTAAGGGTGGTTAGAATTAGGGTTTAGGGGGTTAGAATTACTTTTTAGGCTTCGGGGGTTAGTATTTGGGTTTAGGGGGTTAGTATTAGGATTCAGGGGTTAGTATTAGGGTTCAGGGGTTAGTGTTAGGGTTTAGGGTGTTAGTATTAGGGTTCGGGGGTTAGTATTAGGTTTTAGGGTCTTAATTTTAGTATTAGGGTTTGGGGTTAGTATTAGGTTTTAGGGGGTTAGTATTAGGGTTTGGGGGTTAGTATTAGGGTTTAGGGGGTTCATTTTGGTATTAGGGTTCGGGGGTTAGTATTAGGGTTTAGGGGGTTAGTATTAGGGTTCGGGGGCTAGTATTAGTGTTTAGGGGGTTAGTATTAGGGGTCGGGGGTTAGTATTAGGGTTCGGGGGTTAATTTTAGTATTGGGTTTTGGGGTTAATTTTAGTATTGGGTTTGGGGGGGCACTTTTGGGGGGGAATCATTTATTAGGGGGGGGTTCTTTTTACTTTCACATTTGTAAGAGCTGACAGTTCAGCGCTGAACTGTCAGCTCTTACATAGCCGCGTCCGCGATCAAACGGCGGCGTTTTTATTCATTCTGACAGTTCAGCTTTCTAACTGCCGCGCTGAACTGTCAGCGATGAAGCCGCAGCAAAGAAGAGTCCTAGACCCATTTAAAGAGTATAAGGTTTACTTTTCTGTAATATTACACATTCTTACAGATTTTTTTTCCAGGGCTTTTGTAAAATGCCTTATTCAAATCTGACCTGCGTTTGAATTCCTATAGTGATTTCAACATAAGTGGCAAGCGCTTAAGATCATTCCCAAGGATTTTTAAATGAAAGAAAATGTGCTGTATTTCGGCTCCATGTGAAGCTACCTTGCTCGGCAATTTTATTCATTAAAGGTAGTAATTACTTAAATATTTCTGAGCAAATGTCTGTTTCTTTAATTGCACCTTCTCGGTATATTAAAAGGGAAGATGGGGACTAAAAAGCCATCACGGCACTTGTTTTCTTAGACATTTAAAATACAAATCTTACATTAATTTACTAATTTAACCCTAACTATTTTTTTCCCGTTTGGATTTATACTTTGTTTTTACAATTTTTTATATAAATCCTAGAGATTGAACAAAATGTCTAGACATTGTAAATCTAAATAGCTAGGGAGAGCAACTATATAGACTGTGATCATGATTACAATACATTGGCAGCTCACTATTGGCCTCAGAATTCCGCATAAACAAGATCACTGCTGGTCCAGCAGATGCATTATTTCTGCAAGCATGTAAGGGGTCACATTTAAAAGCAGTTTGCTTAGGCAAAAAGAGGACGTAATTAGAAGAGGAACAATAAGAGCAGAACTAAAGATCTACAAAACTGCTTATACTGAAACAGCCAAAGCAGGTAGGGATTTCTGTTATGAAAAAAAAAAAAAAAAAGATTAGGTTTAAGAGTTGAAACAGCGATGCTAGCAGAAAGATGCATCCAATATGCTAAGCAATTATTTAATATATAATGGGCACATTTCACTATTAGACCAGAATGTGGCAGCACTGACCAAGTGAAAAATATTTAATTAATACAAAATGCACGAACATAAGTATCAAAGTTATGTAAGTCAAGTTTAAAATTGTATGTACAAATAAATCACACAAGGTTTTTTTTGTTTGTTTCTGAACAAAGGTTTGATATTTACCTACTCGTTAGAATAATTCTAAATGGAAATATTTAAAGTTAACTGAACCCTCTTAAACATCAGTACATATATAATTACATAGTAGTTTAGGTTGAAAAAAAAGACTGTGTCCATCAAGTTCAACCCTTTTCCTACTCCTTGTTTAATGCTGTTGATCCAAAAGAAGCCAAAAAAAAAAACCTTATTTCAGAAATTTTGATTTCTGCTTTTAATTGGGAAAAAAAACTTCTTGACTCCAGAAGGCAATCTAATTTCTCCCTTAAAAAATAAAAAGCTTCTCTGTGCTGCCTGTTCGGCACTCTGTGCAGCTGGCCGGCATAGGGAAGGTGATAGGGGATCTTCTGATCCCTTCTCACCTCCGTCTCTGCCTGCAAGTGCGGTCTTTTTTTTTCTTTTTTTTTCCTTTCAGTGCTGGGGCCGCCCCCAAAAATTTGCCTCCCTAGGCATTTGCCTAGGATACCTCGCGGTAAATACAGCACTGCGTGTCTGACATCGTGCCTGGTGTCATGTGACCTGCTGGTGCTCATACTAGACGTAGGCGGCACACAGACACCATGCTGCCTGCTACTAGACACCGGGGAGCTGTGGGTGCTGGCTGGGGTAAGTTCTGGGAGTGCAATATAGTGATGGGGTTCTGTAGTCTGTAGGGTCCCCACAATTTCTGGTGGTAGCCTTGAGTTCCTGGATCGAGAACCTTAGCAAAACCTTACCAAACCAAACCGTATTTCAATCCTTAGATCGTTTGTTCTAACAAAGACGTTTATTGAATTATTAGTAACTTCTGTCTAACTGTGAAAAGACGAAACCTAATGTGAATGTTACGTAGAGATGTTCAATTACTGCCTGCTATCTGGATGAAATGTATAAAGAATACCGCAAGATGATCACCAATAAAGTATTAATTGCTTTCTTTCATGATAATTAAGGACAATTTCAAATTCTCACTGGTGATGGACTTGGAAAGAACTCATGACAATAACCCAGGAGGCAAGTAAGAAGACGGAGAAAAAGCGTCACTCACATAATCCAGTAGAAAACAAAATGATTTAATAGTGTACAAAAAGAATCAAAATTACAGCAACAGGTGGGAGAAGATCAGGAAAGGATCCCAGCATGACGCGTTTCGCGCATCAAACGCTTAATCATAAAAACCCAGGAGACCCCTCGTGTCTTCCCATTGTTCAATCAACCTTGCTTATAACAGGAATTTTGAATGACAACTACTAGTTATTTTTTTTTAAAGATTTTTATTCTTATAATAATTACATTTAATAAAATGTGACCATATGTTCCCAATAAAAGAATCATCATACCATATACAAGAAATAATCATGTTCATCCATTTTGTGATATTTAATTTAGCGATATCTTGACAGCATGTGTTTGCTCATTCTATATTGTAAAACAGGTCGTTATTTAAATTGCTTCCACATTCTGCTAAAGTGAGACGCTTTCACATAGAATAACATTTAAAATCAGCTGACGCTGAAGTGCTTTCAATCCTCTAGGGGAGATCAGAGCTACACCAATCTAGGTATTATTACATGTTTTATGTTACTAAAACAATTTTTTTATATAACAAAGAAAAAATTTAAAAAATTAACTTTAAATATAGCAAATATATATAAATGTTTATTAAATTGTGTGACCTTGTACTTTAATTGCAAAATACAGTAGGTTGTTGGTCATTCCTTAGTGTAAAACAATGTAAAATTAAGTGACACATCTTAAGCTGACAAAGAAGATCTGTGGCAGCAATTTTAATGTTTCCAAGTATAATCCCACCGCTGACAACCGATAGATGTCTTTTTCTTTATTTATTCCAAGTCTGGTGGACATTAGGTTTTCCATTTTTATTTCTGTACAGCTCCGAACTCAAATATTACTAAGGAGATGTGTAGCAATTGATATCAAGTGGCATCTCTGTGTATTTAGTATTTTTTACCCCTGTAATCAGGACCGATGCTAATCAAGTTTGAGAGGCAGCCACCTTACAGCACCAAAAGCTCTCCCTCCCTGCACCAGTAATGATTCAGAGCATCAGAAATACAATGCATCACTTTGCCCGAGTGAAGAGCAGACAGGGGTCTGAGTATGTTTTACATGCAGAGCTAATGCTGCTCACGGCTCCCCATGGTTAAAATGGAAGAGGAGAGGAAGAGGGCTACAGGGGAGGGGAGAGAGACAACAGGCCCCGACGTGCTAAAACAGGCCATTTCTACAGGATTCTCTTGCTGCTGTGCTCTCTCTATCTAAAACCCAGGACACCATCCTGTTGTATTTCAAGTATGCCCCACATTGCACCATTAAAGACACAGCCATCCTCCAGGGTTTTAAAAACTTTGAAGACACATCTATGGCCCTAGGCCCCCTTAAGATTCAGACATGCTAGTGGGAAGTTATCTGGTATTTGTACCAGTGTCCTGAGCTGTGTTTAAAGGCCATCTTGTTAAACCATGCATACGCTCCAAGGAGTCCATGTATAAAATGGGCGAGTCAAAAAGGGGATCACTGTTGACTGGATTTGCATATGCCTACCCAGAATCCCTTGCACTCATGGCAGCACTTTGAATGTGTGATTGCTGTGGGAAAGGCAGGCTTCCTGGCTTGTTTGGAGTGGGTAAAAATAACATAAGAGTGAAATACCTCTCAGGAGCTTAATCTTAAATCATTTTTCAATTTAATATCCACGCAGGATGTTGCTTGCAAACCTATTTCCTGTGACCTGCTTGGAATATAACTAGGAAAGGTGGTCATCTACATTCCTCTTCGAACACAATCTGTTCCCGATTCCTCACTTCCTGTCCACATTAACCCCTCCTGTGAAATGTACTCATTTCCCTCTCCTGCATTTCCTAAACTTGCTAAAAAACGTTTTTCGGAAACTGTCCGCAATTCCACAACTCTAAATGTAGTTGGCCAACACCTAAATTCACAAATGAATAAGGAAACATGTAGTAAGTTATTAACACTGCTGGAATTAATTAAATTCCAGTAAACGTGAACCATGTAGGGCTTTTCCCATTTCTCCAGAACAAAGTTATGTAATAAAACTTTAATTGCATTATAAGGTGATGCAAGAATACATTGAAGGAATGACTAGCTTGTATTATTTAGATATTTATTAATTTAGGGAATTTTTGCCCACTTCGTAATAGAGCCACTTACTCAGGACCGTACACCATTGGTGTCCATCGTGGTCTTGTCTGTTTGAAGAACTCTGTGGTCAAATGGGGATGAAGATAATATTTGTGGCAGAGGTTCTTATTTTGGGGGGCATTATTATATCCCATTTGTCCAGCACAAGTTTTGTATTGGAAATCAGCAGGCATGGCTAGTGGGGGTTGAGTGTAAGGATATTTGTCAGAAAGGCTCAGATTAGACAGGAGTATTTGATTCAAGAATGTATGAAAAAAAAAGAAGAAAAAAGTGCAATAGGTAAAGTTACAGTTATGTTACCTATTGCACTATATTCTTCTTTCTTTTTCTCTTTTTTGTATACATTTATGTAAAGTTATTGCTGAACACTGGAGCTATCCGCATCTGCAATATAACATAAAAAAATAAATAAATAAAAACCTCTGCCAAATGCACTCGAAAGCATAGTATATGGGGTTTTGATGATTGGTGAATCAGAAGCTTTATAATGAGCTTGGTAATAGCTTATTGACTGGTGTCAACAATAGTATTCTCCCAGGAAGATATAATGTAATTTCTCTTCTTTTCATGGTACAGCAGTTAATTTGCATATCAAGCCATAGGTGATGTCATAGATAGAGGACACCACAGACTTTTAAAAACACAATTTTCTCCTTATTTAGACATTTGCTTGCAAATCTGTTAACTCAGAGGCAAGTTTTTTTTTATTCTCTACATTCACAGTAAAAAGTTATGGTCCTTTTAATAGTATTCATTGTACCAAGATTGAACGCTTGTATAACCCTGCTAAGAATTAAACTCAGTGCTGCCACCAGGAATTTCAGGGCCCCGTACTGAACACATTTTCTGGGCCCCCTAACCCCCCCCCCACAATATCTCCCACTCGCCCCACCTACCCTCACAAGCATGTTATCCCAGTCTAATGTAATATGGAGGGTGGTTGGGAGCAGTTGGTCAATATGCCAGTAATATTTTGCTACTCAATAAGTCAGTATTTTTCCCTCAGTATGCCATTCTTTTCCCATTTAATATGCCAGGATTTTTCCTCATCAATATGCCATTTAATATGCCAGTATTTTGCCCCTCAATATACCATTCTTTTGCCAATTAATATGCCAGGATTTTTCCCCTCAATATGCCAGGATTTTTCCAATTAACATGCCAGGATGTTGCCAATTAATATTCCAGGATTTTGCCCCTCAATATGTCAGGATTTTGCCAATTAATATGCCAGGATTTTACCAATTAATATGCCAGGATTTTGCTCCTCAATATGCCAGGATTTTGCCCCTCAATATGCCAGGATTTTACCAATTAATATGCAGGATTTTGCCCCTCAATATGCCAGGATTTTGACACTCAATATGCCAGGATTTTGCCCCCCAATATGCCAGGATTTTGCCAATTAATATGCCAGGATTTTGCCCCTTATTATGCCCATTATGTACCACCCTCCTCCACCCTTCCCCAATACTTACCTCCTTGCTGCTGTCTCCCGGTGCGCGGCTGTGAGGGAAGGGTTCTGCGCTCCCCTCCAGCTGCGTGGCTTCAATAAAGTTTGCTTGAAAAAAAAAATGTGACCTGAGTTACTCACAGCCGCGGACCGGCATAATAGAGACTGAGGGGGTGATTGGAATTTTTTTTTTCCTGGCATGACCTGGGTCTGCCGGGCCCCCTGTATCCGTGGGGCCCGGGATGCCAGTATCGCCCGTCTACCCCTGGTGGTGGGCCTGATTAAACTATTATCATTACAGGAGATTGAACATATGAAGGGATAACTGGGTAACTTAGTGCCCTGTCCTCTTGGTTGGGTTCCCACGTTCTTGCCTTGTGATCTCATGTTAGGAATTAGGAGATATTTTTGCCTGTACAAGTCACGACTCCCTGTTGTGTCCCAGGCACCTTGTAGTACAAGACTGAGGGCATCACACCTTTCATAGGGACTAGTAGAAGTAAATTTTGAGCCTCCCTCCCCCTTCCCCCTGTATAACTGTGACCCTCCAGCAGTAGGAGAACTACATCTCCATTACTCCTCTTAGTTGACAAAGTATTATGGCAGATACCAGCAATCGGAGGATCACAATTTTACACCCCTGTTTGTAACATGGAAAAGGTGGAGATTAACACCAGTGGTGGGTGGCCTAAAGAAAATATACATGTATGCATCTCAGGCTGCATATTCCCTACCCCAGTATAGTTCAGTTTCCGAGCAAGCACAAAGAATGAAAGATTGAGATAAACAACGTTGCCACTTGTCAAGACGCATCCAAAAGACGTTCAATATACAGTTACATCACGTTTTCCGAGTAAGCTCACATTGACTTTGTCAGGTTGAGGTCAATGTATGGTCACTTCAACATTTTCTGTTTATTGTTTTTCTTTAAGAACTGCCAAACTTTTAAAATAGTTCCCATATTTCAAAAGATGTGGAGCACATATTAAAGTAAAAATAATAAACCGTGCTTTAAAAAAAATAAAAAATAATAATCAGTTGGAATCTACCAGACCAGTGCTGTCAAATTCTGAAGCAACATAGGAATAGCTATTTTTCTTTCTTTCTTTTTTTTGTTGAATCGAGTGGACTTGATTGAACTTCATTGAGTTCGGGAAAGATAAACTGCACAGACCTGGAAGGGATTTATTTACTTTCTCATTTTGGGGACGGACAATAAATCGCTTGTCTTTACAGCCTTGCAAGTACGGCAGAGACGTCATGGAGAGAATCTGGAGATCTTTTCATGGAATAAGCCGTAGAGACTTATTTACTGCATCCCCTATACATCAGGTTGCGACTTGTAATATCGATAGTTCCTACTGTAAATAATAAAGTTATATGGGAACAATATGAAGGAAGAGTTAACAGTACTTTGAGTTTATTAAATTTATTTTAAAAAATTCTGGACGAAAAGGTATAGAATATATGGTTTTGGAATCCCCACCATTCAACCTCACATTTTTGGGTGGTGGCACTAATCAGCCACAATAATGAGATTAGATAGATAGATAGATAGATAGATAGATGGATGGATGGATGGATGGATGGATAGATAGATAGATAGATAGATAGATAGATGGATGGATGGATGGATGGATGGATGGATGTATGGATGGATGGATGGATGGATGGATGGATGGATAGATAGATAGATAGATAGATAGATAGTGGATGGATGGATGGATGGATGGATGGATAGATAGATAGAGACACACACACACAACCAATTTCACAGTAATATCTGGATTCTAATACTTTCATAGTTGTCCCGTGGGCAGTCTAATCGACTGCAACAATGCAGTATTTCACAGATAGAAGTCGATTTAAGTCTCTTCTAACACCTTTATAATAATGTAAAATCTTGAAGCACCTAGTCTGAGTTCGTTAAAGAGAAAATCATCTTTCAGAGGTTGATAAAATGAGTAGCATTAAAAAGGAACCCCTGCTTACTGTAAATGTAGATGATAGAACACAATTTACATATTGTGTCAAAAAATAAAACTCACGAACAAATGCATAAAATAAGAGGAAATTTTTTTTTTATTATTTGATTGAATGAATTCCAAATAAAAGGAACAATAAAATTAGGTGTTTATCTCATGGCTCCATTTTCTGAATATTTCCCATGATGCTACATCGTCCAAAATCTTCCAGCCAGTCTCACTTTACAACTGTGGCAAAATAATGCAGGATGATATCATAAGATACACCCTTGCTCTATTACTGGCCCCTGTGTATCATAGTGGGAAGGACTAGATGGCTGTGTACAACGTTTTTTCACCTGCATTCCAACACACATAGAGGAGATTAACCTGATCATAAAGGATCATAACACCGCCCCCTTGTGATGTAATAGTTACATTACCCTCCCATTCACTGCAAGTATATAGTCAGAATTGTAGACTGCATTCTGTGTCCCCAGCCCCAAAGTGAGAAATTTGTGCTGTAAAATCAATAAGGGGTGTCACCCAAAAACACTATATTTCACATAATGGCGGCGCCCAGTCACACTTGTTTAGTTACATATTTTATTAAATACAGTCACATAATAAAAACAAAAAAGACATATCTGAAACATTTAAAACATTTTTTTTCTTTTACATGTTTGCTTGCTATTTTGCTAACACATTGTATAGATCATTTTTCATATTTGTTATGCTCTGCTTACAGTATAAGCAAAATTTAAGTTGACCTAGTCCATTTAAGTTGTGTAAAAAATATATATATATATTTTTAAAGTTTTAGAGGTCCTGACGGAAAATCATGGTGTCTGTTATAGCTCTCTTGATGCAGCTACCAATTAGAGTCCCCTAGATGTAGTATACCCCCCTTAGTTCTCTTTACTTAGGGTTATGTTCCTCGGTGTAGAGGCCTTGACTCCTAGGAGAGGCTGTATAGGTCCTAATCACATAGCGGAATGTGTGTGCATCTCTCCTGAGGGCCATAGGCAGTAAACTCTATACATGCAACTCCGTAAGCAACTGTTGCCCCAGGAAGTGTATTTGAGCCTCCCCCTAGATATGGAGCAACACCAAAGACAAAGCTCTAAGTGCACTCTAGGTGTTTGTAGAACAGCTAAGAGTCCCGGAACCCAGACCTTAGCAGCACAGAACGTTCCAAGTTGCTTGGCCATGATCTGCATACCATCCATTGTTTTGAATAAACCTTCTCATTATTTAGGAGAGCTTCTGGCTCTCGTCATTGTGTGTTATGCCTACGCATGTAGTGCACTAACAGCATCACTCCTGTTATTCAGACTACATTGTTTTACACTGTGAGAAGATCACCTCCTCCGGAGATTAAGCAGACCCACCGGAGATACCCATGTTTACCTACATAAGCGGACCCCATGTAGCTAACAATTCTATATATTGAAGACTCCAGAACACCCTTGTACATAGTAATTTAAAGGTTTCTGTGATTGCTGTAAGGAAAGATTAATACACAGAGAAAGTAATCCAACCTACATTATATTGGTACATAATTTACCAGGTGACCCAAACATGCAAAGTCTTTTTCTAAAGCAGGGATTCCCAAACGTTTAGAAGTCAAGTCCCCCTTTCAATTCTAATCAAAGATTCACTCCCCCCTGAAGTCCCGAGCATTAACTTTGTTAGACTTTTCTTTCGTTCCTTTCCTCACCATATAAAGCCTCTTCTGTTTCTAGGTGTCCGTTACTGGAATTAAATATATGGAAAAGACGCACCAAAAACCTTACTGGACTACTCCTGCCCAACTCCCCATGAGACATCACATACAATCCATGGCGGCATGGATCCCGCACTGGAAAGCATGCCACTAGCGGTTATAACACAATTTCAGAGAATTATACACCTGATTGTAGCGTAGGGAATTTCTTCTCAGCCCTTGCACCAATGACCAAGTCAGGAAAGAGAATAAAGAAGAAGAAGAGGAAATTTATAAACGAAACATGAGATAGAGGATGTGGGGTTGTACCAGAGACCCATTTTGAGTTTACAGGGCAGAGTACACCAGTGCCACCTCCTACTTTGCCAGCAATGAGTTTACATACCATTTAATTTAAAGCTTTGTGCCTACAAGAGCCTTGCATGAACTTCAGCCCCACCAAGGTGGACTCTTACAAAGCTATCCCTGGAGGGGGTCATGAAGTATAAACACAATGAATTCTGACAATGTTACACAATGCGTTTGTTACGACTGAAGAAATTGGCAAAGCCTAAAAAAAAGAATTATTTTTTACTTAGGATATTCCAAATATAAAATATTTCTTTCCAGGCTTTGGAGCTTTTGTTTAAAGGTCAGAGACATTTGAAGTGAAGTACTCTTGTAACTGGGGAAAGAGAGGGGGTGGGGGGAGGGAGAAACGACATATCTGCCAAGCGTCCTTTATTTTGGATTGAAATCCCTCTGTCGTCCGTATTCTCTAGGAGCTCAGAATATTTGGGTGTGTAGGAGTGTATCACAGAGCTCCAGAGCAATAAAACTCACAATTAAGTGGTTTTAAACTGCAGTAAATGTCTTAATATATTATTGAAACAAAGCATTTTATTGTTATACTAAATTAACTCAATAACATAAATGGCTCTTAAAATGTTCCAGTAATGCCCCGCCTATAGCCACATCTCGAGCCACGCCCACAAAAGTGTCCATCTGAAATATTGGGAGGTTTGCCATCAGACAAAGATTCTAATGTGATCTGAGGGGTCTGATGTAAAATGTCATTACGTGGCCCAGAAGACTTCCCCTGCCAATTTCTCTGAAGCCGACGACACGGCAGGACTTTGTTCAAACTGCTTTCTGAGCGTATAGGGAGATTCTATTGCCATTTATGCCATCCTGTCTAAAATTCATAAAGAATAAACTAGAGGCACCAAACTTGGCGACACTTCTAGGAACTTAAAATGAGTTCAACATGATGAAGTGTGTTGCAAAACATACCCATAAACCTTTAAAGTGATGTGTTTATGATTGCTGTGCCAAATACAAAAAAAAAAAAAAATCAACTAGGTTCACAAAGATGGTGTTAAAAATAACCGTAAATTCTAAACGTGGGATTTCGCTTGGCCAGAGAATCATATGATTACCCACCGCAGGGACAGCGATTTTAAATCAATCTCAGAAGGACAAAGGGTTGAATTGGCCCTGCCAGGCAGTGAACCTACAACACGGAGATGGAACAGCTTCTATGGTTGGTATGCAAACAACGCTGAAGTCGGCTCTACCTGCTGTAAATTTGGAGATAGGTGCTCCACCACGTTGATCAGACGAGGACAGCACAGGAAACAAGATTCGGTGGGCACATCATACTCCAAAACAAACCGATGTTTGAAAAAAGTATTGTGCTTTATTGCAAATATAAATCAGTCCAACCAAACAGTGCAGACAAAGGAAAGGGTGGTCAGTGAACCCCACCAAACGCGTTTCGCGTATTCCACGCTTAATGATTAAGCGTGGAATACGCGAAATGCGTTAGATGGGGTCCGCTGACCACCCTTTCCCTTGTCTGCACTGTTTGGTTGGACTGATTTTTATTTGCAATAAAGCACAATACTTTTTTCAAACATCGGTTTGTTTTGGAGTATGATGTGCCCACCGAATCTTGTTTCCTGTTCTATGGTTGGTGCACTAACTCACTGCGTAATCTCTCTGTCAGATAATTAGTATGGCGTACTGTAAAAATACACAACAAAATACAGTAGAGGTTCATAATTTCCACATTAGGCAAGACTACAACACATGGAACATGGTCACCTCACTGCACAGGACTGTGCTTGACGAGAATTGAAAGATGATCCCAGCGAGGATTTGCTCCAGCTTGATGGTCCATATTAAAATCAGCTATGTGGGATTAATCTCCATTAAATGTGAGCATGTCATTGCTGGGAGTTTCATAACAGAAAGCGGCTTTGATTGGTACAGTAAGATTTGCTAACATGTATCTTAAAGGGGAATAAACTAAAGGCTTAAAAAAAAATGGATAATTATTATTGCATTAAAATATTTATAAAATCAAAATTTCAGTGTTATTTCCAAATACCCCAACTGTGCCCCTGGCTTGTCTGTAGTACTAAAACACAACCCAAAATAGTAAATACATTGTTACAGACAGCAGTGATTAAAGAGGATCCATTTTGCGACGTATCGTTTAACAATAAAAGTGCCGTTAAAAAGGTCACAAGACATTTGGGGAAAGATCTTCTTGATTCTCCAGTTGAATAAAACTTTTTCTGGACTTAAAAGGAGCATCCCCCCCCCCCCCCCCCCCAGTCTAAGTCAGGTGCTACGATGGTGCACCTTGTATCATCATCCGACAAGAAGATCAACCCTGGGATTGTTGGAATCTGAAGCCACAAGGCTTTAAAGAGAGACTAATCTCCAAATTCCAGTTGTAAAAGACATCCCATAGTCTTTGTCTGGAAAACAAAGACTAATGGAAATCATTTTGTGAAGCTCAGATAATGGAGTGACTGTCTCTTCTGTCCAGGGATAGGCAAAGGGTCCGTACAAGAGTCTGTGAAGGTACGTAGAACATCATTAAATTGTCCGTCACAGAACCCAGTAATGGTCCACCATGAGTAATGATGGTCCCTACCCCTGGTTCTGTCTGCTCCTAGTGGTCTGTCTATGGGGGTCATGCACTAAACAAGTGCAGTGCGGAAGAAAGTAGGTAAAACATGTAACATTCTGCGCTTGTTTTCCCTGATTTGCGCCTCTTCCGTTTATTTTTATTTAACGTGCATTTTTCCGGTTGCGCTAATAAATTGCGATTAGATTTGCGCACGCTAAAGAGTTTTGTGAATATTTTGTGACAATTAATTCTTATTTGCGTGTGAAAATTACACCAGCTTTTAGCGAGCGCTATCAAAAGAGGTAGGAAAAATATTCGCAAAATTACCTGTTTCTATTAGCAATTATGCCCGTTTTTATTCGCCATTTGCGCCTATGTACTATTAGAGTGTTAAATGTTTAGTACCTTGCAAGAGGAGCAAAGCGCAATAATAGTTTTGCACATAAAATATATTTGCGGTTGTTTAGTACATGACCCTCTATGTGTCATTCGTCTAAGCGGAGAGGAATGAAAGTATTTGTGAATGGGAATGTTTAAGAAGAATGACAGTGAAGTAGGATTAAATGTGAACAATGGCAGTCAGAGGTGGAAATAATGAGAGGAGGAGCTCAAAGCCTCAGAGGAGTTGCACAAGACGTTACAGCAGATGCTGAAGATAGGCAAACTCATTGTTTTCGCACATTGGAATGTAACGTAACACTGAAGATGAACATTTTAATCCGTTCCTGCAAAAGGATGGATGTATGTGTCTGAAATAGAATGGTCTTTGCGGGCCATGCAGACGTACACGTCATCTCTATCCAAGTAGCAGGTGCACTAACGATTTCTGGGTACCAAAAAGAGGAATTAAGAAACAAGACCTGCCTTCCAGGACATGCAATCATTGTGATAACCAACCACTGTTATCATATTCCATCTGTGACAAAGCCAACCGGCTTTAATATGGAAAAATTAGTCTGTTTAAACATTTATACATTTATAAATAAAATAGTATTTAAACATAAAATGGGAATTTGGACAGCTCTAAAAGAAGTCGAGGCATTAATGGAGCTACAACTTAAAAATGTTTGTTTAAAATAAACTCCACCAATTGGCCGCTAAGAATGTAATCTCACTGTTACAAAGGGTAATGACCGATTTTGTATCACACACAAAAGCCTTAGACAGCGAGCATCTTCCTTTTGTGTCACGTTATCTTAAACACTGCAACGTATTCTATTCTAGCTTTCGTGTGATACATTACCTCTCACTCCTATTCACACATCACATTTGCATGCACTGTCATCTGTTTTTATTTTGCTAATACAACCATTCACTGCCCTCAAACATCTGGCCTATTCCCATCATATTTGCTTTTTTCCCTTTTTTTTTTAATTAGAACTGGTTAGAGTCCAAATAATTGTAATTCAGCTAAGCTACTCCTTTCTTCTATTTTCCGATTTTTTTTTCCCTTCTTCTCTTTTATAATGAATACTTTAGGATCATGGATGTTGCATAAGATTATTATTTCCCCCTTACGCTCTGTCCCGTTTATGTAATACAATTTACAGTACAAACAATAGGTCTTCTATGAAAAAAAACAAAAAAACCTTAGGTTCCCCTGTAACATTACTGTTGAGACTTCTGATGGGGAGTCTTGGTTGGCTGAAAAAAATCTACTTCAGTACCGGAACGTTTGACGTTTGTCATAAAAGGAAAGATTGTACAAAGAGAGTCAGACTCCTCGCAATGCAAGTATTTTTTTTTTAATGTATATTAAAGTCTTTTTTTTAAATTAATGCACTATTTTATACAGGGATATTTGCTTGACTACTGTGATTAGAAGAAATACATTTTTAAAATAATACATGGCCACTCTGGGCTTCTGCCACAACTCATCAATATTTAAAAATGCTCACTCTCCCAACCAATAATTAGAACATGTTTAATGTCCTTGTACAACAAATACTGATGTCTGGGAAGCATTTCCCATTAAAATCAATCCCTGGCAAATTTCAAGAAGAGTCTTAACCTTCTGAGATTTAGCTTAAACAATGGTTAATTGGATTCATGTATACATGGCTGAAATGTCCTGTAGATAAAGGCAGAGAAAGACATCTCTAAACAAACAGAGCTTTAAACCCAATTAAAAACCTGAGACGCGAGCATGGACATTGTCATGGAGGATGACATCTTTCCTGACACATTATGCACCGCGCTTAAAGGGGCAGTGACACCTACAGTGTCCGAAAAAGTATTTTTAATCGAATTACTGTATCGTGTGTTTATTAAAAAAAACTGTTTTTTTTAATACTCTTGGAAATTAATAGCTCCCCAAGACATGTGTTCGTTAAAAACGCAAAATAAAGTCTAAAAATGCCAAACTGGGTGCTTGTTATTTGGTGACACCTGACAGGCGCGGCGGCCATTTTAGAAGAACGAAGTCAAAAACAAATATAGATTAGGTTTGGAGCCAGTGATTTCCAAATGAATGCAATACATCGTGAAAGCTAATCTTTAGCTTTATCAAAGAACTCCTCGTGTCTGTGTATAGTTTGCCGCAAATCTCCTTTACAGGAAGTCTTCTACAGGTAAAATCTCACCCCCCCCCCCAATTGTAACACATTAATATTAGTTTTAATATATGCATTTCCAATGTACTCTGCAGTGCTGTACAACGGGACTGGTTTAACCTTAAATATTTTACATTTTGTCAAGGTGATAAGAATGGTTGTGAAACTGGCTTCAAATATTAAAGTTTCAAGTATAATTATCTTTAAGCTCAGATGAGCATCCACAATAACCCTAAACCTACTCGCAAACATAAATCCATTGGAGTGTGCAGTGACGGTGTATTATGGAATGTATCTGCATATACAGTACAGGTGCACTGGCCAAGTCAAGGCATGCGGACTTATCTAGCATGTTCGCTTTGATCTATAAAAGAGCCCTTTCAAAGGGCAGGTTTATTATTATGGTAAGGAGTCACTGAAAGGATAACAAGTTGGCTAAATTTGCTTAGCAGGGAACATCAAATTGCAAGATTAACTAAAATCACCCTGGGTTAAGTGATAAACCAGACAATGTTGACTTGAAATGGACTGTGGTAGAGGATTTTTGGATCCTTTGCTCACCAGGGAAACCCCCCTGGGGTTCATGTCACTGCCATAACATTTTGGAGCTATCTGTATTAAATAAAGGTCCATTACGGCGAGGTACAAACCTCGATGGTAGAGTGTATACATAAAGTGGTACACAGTGAAATTCAGTTAAAAAAAGTTCCATTAAAAAAAAAAAAATGTTCCATTAATACAAAAAAAAGAACAGTTTCTGAAAAAGAAATGTAGATTTTACTCATTGAGCCAAATTTGTGTTTATTTTACATGTTCAAGCAGTCAAATATTTAGTATTTTTTCTTACCAGCTTCCACATGGGGTTCATCTGGGTTAATGGCAAAAAGCCATATGTGAGAACGTCATGCACCAGAGAGATTATTGTTTTATTTTTTTGTTTGTTTTTAAACCAGTTTATAGAAATAGAAATAATGCGGCCGGTCTGCCCATAATCACATCTCATCTCTGATTCTACTTTTTTTTTAAACGTCAGGATAATGCAGTGTTTTATCTTTCAAACCAAGGGATGCTTGCTGGAGCATCTAGGACAGCTGGTTCGCGGCTAGTTCACCAGTTAGGGCGCTGACAGTTCAGCTGTTTCACCACTGAACCATCAGCGCTAAATATTAACCACCCCTAATAAATGAACCCCCTCTTACCCTAAAAGTACCCACTAACCCCAAACCACAAGTCTCTAACTTACCTTACTACTAACCCTGAACCCCGGTACTAACCCTAACCCTAGTACCCAAATACTAACCTTAATACCCCAATATCAACACTAAACGAGCCCTAAAACTAACCTGCACCCCTATGGCTTTAACAAACTTTCATTAAAAAAAACACATGTAATGCAGTGAATGTGTCACTTTGATACTGCGAGTGTATTTTTGTATTGATTGATTTATTTAATAAAATAATAATAATAATAATAAAATGTACGTTATAAAACAATGTTATAAACCCAATAAAATCAGATTAAAAAACGAAATCTCCACTGGATTTAAAATTCTATCTTTAACCTACAGAGTCCTCCACTCCTTGGCCCCTCCGTATTTTTCCTCCCTCGTGAACCGATACTTCCCTTCATGACCTATGCACTCCTCAATGGGTCTACAGCTTTCCTACTACCTCCTCGCACTTGCACCTCCAAGATTTTTCCTGCGCTGCCCACTCTCTTTGGAACTCCCTTCTGCAGAGCATCCAGCTCTCTCCTTCCTTTTCAAACTTTAAAAAGTCCCTCAAAACTCAGTTTACTACCCATCCAACTAGCATACCAGTTGGTTTAACTCTAGCTATTCCCACCAGCTCTCGCTGTCCTCAATCACTGTTAGTATCAGGTAGCTTACAACGGATCCAACTAGAACGCACACAATTACTCTTTGGCCAAACTCACCTAGTGCCTCCCATCCTCACTACTGTTACTACAACTACCTTCCCTCCGTCCTCTTCACTCCCTTATGTGTCTCATGCACCCCATTCCCTCTAGATTGTAAGCTTGCGAGTCGGGCTCTCTACCTCATGTACCAGTCTGTTCTAGTTTGTCATAGAAACATAGAAACATAGAATGTGTCGGCAGATAAGAACCATTCGGCCCATCCAGTCTGGCCAATTTTTTTGAGTACTTTTATTAGTCCCTCGTTCCCGGTCTTATAGCTAGGATAGCCTTGTGTCTATCCCACGCATGCTTAAAATCCTTGACTGTGCTTACCTCTACCACTTCTGCTGGAAGGCTATTCCATACATCCACTACCCTCTCAGTAAAGTAATACTTCCTGATATTACTTTTAAATCGTTGCCCCTCTAATTTAAGACTATGTCCTCTAGTTGTGGTAGTTTTTCTTCTTTTAAATATACTCTCTTCCTTTACTGTGTTGATTCCCTTTATGTATTTAAATGTTTCTATCATATCCCCCCTGTGTCTAACTTAGTATGTAGTTCCCTTCTATGCTCTGTATCTAGCGCTACGTAAACTGTTGGCCCTATATAAATAAATGGTAATGTAATGTACATCAAAACCCAGGGACAGATCTATTCTTGTTGCAGAAGGAATTCACCCAGTTTGTCCTGCACAATGCAGGAATTGTAACAATCCACTCATCTTTTAGTAAATAGACCCCAAAGTATCTCAAGTGCTAAAGTCGAGCTACAGATTAAAGGCAATTAAAACACAATGTGTCGAATACATGGTTTTCATTACTTATTATGCTCGGAAGGACACAGATATTTGTGCCAAAGTGAAGAGGCTTTTTTTTCATGTGCAAAAGCAGAATTAATTGTTCATATTGTGCAATTTCCTCTTTTTTTATGTAGGAATGAGGGTTCCAGGCTCTGCGATGTTCCAGATTTCCAGAGACACGGAACACGAGGAAAGCCGCACACAGAAGAAGGCTGGAGGGTGACATTATTGCGAAACTGAGAGGGTGACTGCAAACATTAAAGATGGCTTAAATTAGCACGAAAGAAAAAAAACACAAAATATTTGTACGTTTTTTTTAATAGAAGCAAAAAGTTTAAATCTTGCTTCTGTTAAGTACTGACTGTCTGTCTTTGCTGGGAGAGCGACCCTTGTTTTTAAATATAATTAATAGAGAGGCCGAGTCTCCTTTTGGGACTAGCATGTTGGCTTATTTAACCCCTTCCAGCACCCTGGTAATCATGCAATAGATGGACAGGGCATGTATGGGCGAGGGGGAGGACTGGGATGACTGATGGCTGCTGGGGGAGGGGTTTTGGGGGGGAGTTAATAAAAGCCCTGGAACCCCTCTCCCCAGCAGCCATTTTAGTCGGTACACGCACTTGGTAGCGATTATCCCACCCTCCCTCCCTTTTTTTTATTTGTATTTTGTTATATAACGTATTGAATTTCTTTTGTCGCAGCAGGCGGGGGTTGGCAGTCCTTGCCAGTAGGGGATGCGGTTTTTGGAAGCTAAGTTGGGGATATTAGTAGGAGTATGGTGCTCGGTCCTCCCCTGACCTTTCAACATGGAAGTTGTTTTCGTGGACGTGCCCACTGAGCTAAGAGAGCCGGCTAGTGGTGAGCATTATGGTGAGATGGACCAGGTTCAGGTACGGCATCTCAAAGGACGAGGAGGGGAGGCGAGCACCTGGTTTTGCTTTATTTAAGATTTGCACTATGTATGTATGTATGTTTAGGTTTAAATTGTTATCTGGCAAGGGCTTAGTTATTTTGTCAGGCTGTGTTTTTTTATATAAATATATATATTAAAAAGGATGGTGGTCGGCTGATACAGGCTGTTATGTGTTCTTTAATAAAATTGCTGTGGCCTTATTTTACCATCACAGGTCTCGTGTCCGTTTATTGGAGGGTTTCAGTTGGGGGGTCGGTTATGGGTATGTATGGGGGGTTCTTTATTCTATGTTTCAGGAATCAGGCATCTATCCCCTCTGCATGCATACATGATGCTAGGACGTACTATGCGGTCCTGACTCGCAATTTTTTGGCAGGGACCCACAGGGTCTATTAAGACTTCTGGCGTAGTGTTCCTGGCTACCGATTGGTGGCCAGGAACAAATCGTCTCAAAGGGGTTAATAGAAGCTCAAGTGGGGGAAATTATTACTTTTTTTTTATAGACTCAAAATTCCCCTTATGTCAGTTTTATAACGGGCTGGATAGTAGCCCCATTTGTACATTGTATTATGTATGTCCTGTAGATAAATCATAGATAAATCATAGTCAAATTCCCTGTGTTTGCAAACACTTATCAGTTATTCTACGCAAAAATCAATTTAAAGATAATAATTGTACACTTAGTAGGGGTGAGATAAAAAAAAAAAAGCAGCCACATAGTTTAAAAGTGCATACAGCTGTATGGTCAGCCATTTTTAATTTTTTTTGAGGAACACTTAACCTTAACATGCTACCTTACAGAATGTATAATTCAGAATTCCCTTCATGGTCATTATTCACAGAGAGCAGTTATGGGTCAAAATAGACTGCACAATTGCCAAAAGCCCCGGATGGAATGGCACAGTCCCGTTTTTTGGGGGATCCTGTTCCGTCAAATTCGTGTTTAAACTATGTATCTCTAAAATACCTCTTTAGGTTAAATGCAACTGGGGCTTGTACAGCGGAGGCTGAAACTCTCTTGGGGGGAGGTCACATAATGTCATGTGACTTCGCTCAACTCCTCTCTCTTTGTGCTGGGATGTTGGTAGGTTTGCAAAGAGTACATACATGCTTCCAGATATTCCAACAATCCAACGGTGAGCACTGGACTAATCTGTACAGTTGAAAGCCTTTTGTCATAACACTTTGTTGCCGTCCATCTGGGCCCAGAGTATATTTTACTTAGCCTTTTATTTGTATTGAAAGTGGCCTTTGAATTTTAAAACAGATCAATGCGTTTCCTTCAATCCTAATACAGCTGTGTTTACTCTGTGTTCCTGTTACATTAAATGCTAAACTGTACGTCTTCACCCTACCGACTCTGGTTAGAAAGAGATGCCAAAAGAAAAAAAAAAAATTGATGATATTTTATTTGTAAAAAGCACTAGGAGTATTTGCCAATGTTGATGTCTTTTGTTTGTTTTAATGCAAAATAAACAAGCTGACAAATTAATATGCTGCACTTAGTAACAGTTTATCCTTGCAAAAAAATGTTTACAATGTCGGGAGGGATTTTATATATATATATATATATATATATATATATATATATATATATATATATATATATATATATACAGTGGTGTATCTTGGTTTTGTGCTGCCCTAGGCAAACAAAATTCAGGCACCCCCACGTTACACACTTACGAAATGCCCCATCACTTACGTTGCACACCCACGACATGCCCCATCACCCCACTACATGCCCCATCACCCACATTGCACACACATAAAATGCCCAAACACCCCGTTACATGCCACCATCACCCACATTACATACCCCCACCATGTCCATTAC
This sequence comes from Pelodytes ibericus, assembly GCA_036172795.1. Lineage (NCBI taxonomy): Eukaryota > Metazoa > Chordata > Amphibia > Anura > Pelodytidae > Pelodytes > Pelodytes ibericus. Next base: position 75,305,765 of record CM069865.1, on the reverse strand, counting down.
ATACCCTCATCACCCCGATTAATTGGAAGGTACTAAAGCTTGCTGAACGGAGGGGGAGGGACCAAAAATGTTTGAAGCACCCGAAGTGCTTTAACACTTTTGGCAAAGTGCCACCCTCTGGCAAAGTGCCGCCCTAGGGGAGTGCCTTGTTTGCCTTGTGGAAGATACACTACTGTATATATATATATATACATAATTTCCTGGGCTATTTACCAAACAATACTTTAAACTTTTGGCAAAATATTTTTTGGGAAGTTCAACGCAAAGAGGTTTAATTATTTTTTCACTAGCCATCTTTTCCAGTGGATTCTGGGAAGTTAGCAGAAGTAGATGCAGTGATAATTTAGAGAAAAGGCTATATAACATATCTATAAAATATATTCATACAGAGAGGGTACACAAGACTTACGGAAGCCCATAGAAGCCATTGAAAAATAAAATGTGGACATGTTATCGTGAGTAAACAAGTTGTTATCTCGGCAAAACAAGTCAGAAAAATATTTAAGATAATGGCAGAACTTTCCCTTTAGACACTTATGGCCTGCCCTAGTCAATTAATAGAGCCCTGCGACATAGCAGTTTTATTTCGAAAATCAACGACAAAAAGGTCGAAAATGGAGCAATCCCCATGGAAACCAGTGGAATATTCCTGCCGTTTGCTCCTTTTTAGAACTTTGCCCCCAGAATTATTTTTTATAAATAACTCCAATATTTTAAAAAAAACACAATTTCATCCATTTCTTAGCACAAATAATACATTTTTATATTTTCAATCTGATGTCAGGTCATTTTTTACATTTTTCTTTTTTTACAAAATACACTAGAAAGAAAAAGTTCACATATAAAACGTTTGTAAACAGAGAGGTTAAGGAAAATAATAATACATACTGCTTTATACCCAAATCAAGCAAATCATTTGTAAAATGTATTTGTTATAATCTTTTACAATTAGACTAAAGTGGTGTAAGTTTAGGTTTTACTTGGGGACTTTGTTTCCACTTGATCTGTTTTACACTTGAAACAAATTAGCACAGCACATTTTCCATAACAGCCCAGGTGTAATCTTTGTTAAGGGGTAATACATAAACCAAGGAACTAGACTCTTTGAAGTTGTCTTTTTTTCCCTCCTGCTAAATGCTTTAGGGTGAAGAAAGATCTTTTTTTCCCTTAAGGGTCTTATTTGTGTTAAATCTTAAAAATATTCTAGTGCTAACATTTGCCCTCTGTATTTCGACAGGGGTTAATGGAAACTAATTGGACTGTCGTCTTTTCTCCCATTTTCAACATTGAACCAAGATAATCTGATTATGCGACAGACGAAAGGCATCAGGAAATAGGGTGTGAACCATTCCTGTGGAATCCCCCCCCCCCCCCCCCCAAGTATGACGGCAGTGGTGGCATCATATGTAAATGAACTAACTTTGCAATGGTAAATGCGTAATTTGCATATCAAGCCACAAGCTGATGTCATAAACAGGAGACTCCACAGACACATTTAAAAAAAAATGATCTCAATTTATGAATCCTCTACATTTACAGTGCGAGCCATGTTTAGGTGATGGAGCCTCTTTAAAAAAGGGACTGTATCACCTACACATTGTTTTTACTGGGCATGTCGAGCAGAAAAAATGATCTATACATTGTGTTAGCAAAACTGCAAGCAAATGCCTAAATTAAGAGAAAAGGGTGTTTTAAATGTGTCTGTGGAGTCCCCTGCTTATGACATCACCTGTGGCTGGATATGCAAATGAACTGCTTTTAAATGGGAACTGTGTAATTTGCAAATCAAGATAGATCATTTTCAATCATTTTTTATGCTCTACATGTACAGTAAAAACAATGTTCAGTGCTTTAATGAAAGAATACAAATAAAGTAGCTTATTGGGCACTCTTTACTTGTATAGCGCTATCATGGGGCAGACATGTTATTTTGAATGTTCCTCCACCTTCCTCAGCATTCTAAACAACATGTCCGCCCCCCTGATAGAGCTATAGAGAGACTAAAGAGGACTATAATTAAAGTGTGTCTATTTAAAATGCAATCGTTAATTAAACATAACTTTTTTTGCCAACAGTTGTCCTTTAATTTAAAGGTTCAAAAAAAATATTTCAGACAGTGAGGAAACAGTGATGATTAGCCTCAAAATGGTAAATAGCTCCCAGCTTAAGATCACCGTTCTCTCACCCATCTCTCACTCTCTATGTCCTCCCTGAGGCTATGCAGCTCGAAGGCACTCCTGCTATAGTGTCCAGACTCATTAAATATTCAGACTGGGAAATGGTTTTTTTTTTTTAGTGTGAGTACATGTTGTAGTACTTATTATAGAAAGATGTTTATAACACACAAGACACATTTTGAAGCCTACTGAAGGTGCAGACGATTAGATCATCAACCTCATTGTGGCTATACCCACCTAAAAGTGGAACCCGTCATAGGGAATTATGTTTCTATGATCAGGAACAACTTTAAAAACTGCCTTGCATGGTGGTGTTTTATTTCAAATGACTAAAAATACATCATTGAATCTTTGAATGATGCCGTTCCAAGATGGGTACCTCCACAATGACAACAGGCATATATCCCGGTGGTAATTACTAGACATGTGCATTCGTTTTCGGACGAATGCATTTTCGGACGAAAATAGCATTTTCGTCCATTCGTCCGAAAAACGAATAACGAAAATTTTAACTAACAAAATCCGAATGAACGAATGGTTAATAAACGAAAATCATTCGTTCATTCGTCCATTCGTCCATTCGTGCTATTGGCATTCTAAACCGAAATAGAGTCGGTTTACAATACCAATAGCATTGTACTACATTCCATAAACCGACATGAATGACTTTCGGTTTATGGAATGCATGTAATGCTATTAGCTTCCTATAAACCGAAATTGAGTTCCCATTCATACGAATAGGTCAATTGACCTATTCGTATGAATGGGGACTCTTTCGGTTTATAGAAAGCCAATAGCAGCATGTATTCTATAAGCCGAAAGTCTTTAAAACAAACGACGTTCGGTTTATAGAATACATGTAATGCTATTGCTGTTCTATAAGCCGAAAGACATTCGGCTTATAGAACAGCAATAGCATTACATGCATTCTATAAACCGAACGTCGTTCGTTTTAAAGACTTTCGGCTTATAGAATACTATTGGCATTCTATAAACCTAACTAGAGTCCCTCCTCATTCATAAGAATTTCTTATGAATGGGGACTCGACTCTAGTTCGGTTTATAGAAAGCCAATAGTATTCTATAAGCCGAAAGTCTTTAAAACGAACGACGTTCGGTTTATAGAATACATGTAATGCTATTGCTAAACTATAAACCGAACGACTTTCGGTTTATAGAATAGCCATAGGATTACATGTAGTGCATAAGCCGAAAGTCTATAAACCGAAAGTCGTTCGGTTTATAGGCTGTCGGCATTTTACTACACGGAGACAAAGTCTCCATTCATAATTTTATGAATGGAGACTTTGTCTCCGTGTAGTAAAATGCCGAAAGTCTATAAACCGAACGATCGGTTTATAGACTTTCGGCTTATGTAATACATGTAATCCTATGGCTATTCTATAAACCGAAAGTTCGGTTTATAGAATAGCAATAGGAATACATGTATTCCATAAGCCGACAGCCTATAAACCGAACGTTCGGTTTATAGGCTGTGGGCATTTTACTACACGGAGACAAAGTCTCCATTCATAATTTTATGAATGGAGACTCTGTCTCTGTATAGTTAAATGCCGGCTTTTAACTATACGGAGACAAAGTCTCCATTTATAATTTTATGAATGGAGACTCTGTCTCCGTATAGTTAAATGCCCACAGCCTATAAACCGAACGTTCGGTTTATAGGCTGTGGGCATTTAACTATACGGAGACAAAGTCTCCATTCATAATTTTATGAATGGAGACTCTGTCTCTGTATAGTTAAATGCCGGCTTTTAACTATACGGAGACAAAGTCTCCATTTATAATTTTATGAATGGAGACTCTGTCTCCGTATAGTTAAATGCTATTGTATTCTATAAACCGACTCTATTTCGGCTTATAGAATGCAATAGTACTACGAATGGACGAATGAACGAATGATTTTCCTTTATTAACCATTCGTTCATCCGGCTTTAGTTAGCTTAGCATTTTCGTTCTTCGTTTTTCGGGCGAATGGACGAAAATGCAATTTTCGGACGAAAATGCATTCGTCCGAAAACGAATGCACATGTCTAGTATATATTCACATGTAAATTGCTTTTTTAATAAAAAATTATGATATAAATAAAATCTTGTTTTTATTTCCTTTTATGTGACAAAGCTGCCTCTCTCTTTCCCTTGCCCCCAGATTTGTCGCTCTCCCCCCCTTAGTGTTGTCTCTCTCTCACCCTCCCTTTGGCTCCCCCCTCGCTCCCCTTGTGTCTGTCTCTTCCCCCCTTCCCTCCCCTTGTTTCTCTCTGCCCCCCCCCCTTGTTATTCTGTCCCCCCCTCACCTGTTTCTTGCTCCCTGGTGGCTAGTGGGGGCAGCCGGGGGATGTATGCACTATACATAATAGACGGAAGTGTCGGGCAGCATGGAGGTTGTCTGCCCGATTCTCCCTGGTGGCTAGCGAGGGAGCGGAGGATGTCTGCGCGATGAGCGAGACCTCTCCTGCTGCCGCCCGGCATGACCGCCGGGACTTCTATGATGAAGCTGGGTACTTCCGGCTTCCTCATAAAAGTCCTGGCTGTCGTTCCGGGCGGCAGCAGGGGAGGTCTCGCTCATCGCGCAGACATCCACCGCTGCCTCGCTAGCCACCAGGGAGAATCGGGCAGCTGGGGGATGTCTGCACGAATCGTGCAGACAACCTCCATGCTGCCCGACACTTCCGTCTATTATGTATAGTGCATACATCCCCCGGCTGCCCCCACTAGCCACCAGGGAGCAAGAAACAGGTGAGGGGGGGACAGAATAACAAGGGGGGGGGGGGGCAGAGAGAAACAAGGGGAGGGAAGGGGGGAAGAGACAGACACAAGGGGAGCGAGGGGGGAGCCAAAGGGAGGGTGAGAGAGAGACAACACTAAGGGGGGGAGAGCGACAAATCTGGGGGCAAGGGAAAGAGAGAGGCAGCTTTGTCACATAAAAGGAAATAAAAACAAGATTTTATTTATATCATAATTTTTTATTAAAAAAGCAATTTACATGTGAATATATACTAGACATGTGCATTCGTTTTCGGACGAATGCATTTTCGTCCGAAAATTGCATTTTCGTCCATTCGCCCGAAAAACGAAGAACGAAAATGCTAAGCTAACTAAATCGAATGAACGAATAGTTAATAAAGGAAAATCATTCGTTCATTCGTCCATTCGTAGTACTATTGCATTCTATAAGCCGAAATAGAGTCGGTTTATAGAATACAATAGCATTTAACTATACGGAGACAGAGTCTCCATTCATAAATTTATGAATGGAGACAAACGTATAGTTAAAAGCCGACAGCCTATAAACCGAACGTTCGGTTTATAGGCTGTGGGCATTTAACTATACGGAGACAGAGTCTCCATTCATAAAATTATAAATGGAGACTTTGTCTCCGTATAGTTAAAAGCCGGTGTTCTGACAAATTTCTGGAGCAAATTCTCCTGCGCAATCGCAGGAGAATTTGCTCACTGCGCATGCGCATAAAGTTACAGCTGATAACTCAGCTGTAACTTTGTGACCACCGTGCATGAGACAGCTGCGCAACCCACCTCCCGCCCCCTCACACCCGCCGCACACCCCTTCTTACCAGATCATCGACCACAGCGATACACAGCGCATGCGCACGCCTATCCAGCCGTTTGGGAATGCGCGCGTCCGTTGTTGTGTTCTTAAGGTGGTAAGTAACACGGGGCGTCGGGACATAAGGGGGCAAGCATCCTGGTGAGGGCTGCCTCATCTTGATGGGATTTGTGATCCTCCTGCTGTATTATTGATGCAGCAGGAGGATCACAAATCCCATCAAGATGAGGCAGCCCTCACCAGGATGCTTGCCCCCTTATGTCCCGACGCCCCATGTTACTTACCACCTTAAGAACACAACAACGGACGCGCACATTCCCAAACGGCTGGATAGGCGTGCGCATGCGCTGTGTATCGCTGTGGTCGATGATCTGGTAAGAAGGGGTGTGCAGGGGGTGTGAGGGGGCGGGAGGTGGGTTGCGCAGCTGGTGCATGCGCGGTGGTCACAAAGTTACAGCTGAGTTATCAGCTGTAACTTTATGCGCATGCGCAGTGAGCAAATTCTCCTGCGATTGCGCAGGAGAATTTGCTCCAGAAATTTGTCAGAACACCGGCATTTAACTATACGGAGACAGAGTCTCCATTCATAAAATTATAAATGGAGACTTTGTCTCCGTATAGTTAAAAGCCGGCATTTAACTATACGGAGACAGAGTCTCCATTCATAAAATTATGAATGGAGACTTTGTCTCCGTGTAGTAAAATGCCCACAGCCTATAAACCGAACGTTCGGTTTATAGGCTGTCGGCTTATGGAATACATGTATTCCTATTGCTATTCTATAAACCGAACGTTCGGTTTATAGAATAGCCATAGGATTACATGTATTATATAAGCCGAAAGTCTATAAACGGATCGTTCGGTTTATAGGCTTTCGGCATTTTACTACACGGAGACAAAGTCTCCATTCATAATTTTATGAATGGAGACTCTGTCTCTGTATAGTTAAATGCCGACAGCCTATAAACCGAACGACTTTCGGTTTATAGACTTTCGGCTTATATAATACATGTAATCCTATGGCTATTCTATAAACCGAAAGTCGTTCGGTTTATAGAATAGCAATAGGAATACATGTATTCCATAAGCCGACAGCCTATAAACCGAACGTTCGGTTTATAGGCTGTCGGCATTTTACTACACGGAGACAAAGTCTCCATTCATAATTTTATGAATGGAGACTCTGTCTCCGTGTAGTAAAATGCCGACAGCCTATAAACCGAACGTTCGGTTTATAGGCTGTCGGCTTATGGAATACATGTATTCCTATTGCTATTCTATAAACCGAACGACTTTCGGTTTATAGAATAGCCATAGGAATACATGTATTCCATAAGCCGACAGCCTATAAACCGAACGTTCGGTTTATAGGCTGTCGGCATTTTACTACACGGAGACAGAGTCTCCATTCATAAAATTATGAATGGAGACTTTGTCTCCGTGTAGTAAAATGCCCACAGCCTATAAACCGAACGTTCGGTTTATAGGCTGCCGGCATTTTACTACACGGAGACAAAGTCTCCATTCATAATTTTATGAATGGAGACTCTGTCTCTGTATAGTTAAATGCCGACAGCCTATAAACCGAACGACTTTCGGTTTATAGACTTTCGGCTTATGTAATACATGTAAACCTATGGCTATTCTATAAACCGAAAGTCGTTCGGTTTATAGAATAGCAATAGGATTACATGTATTCCATAAGCCGAAAGTCTATAAACCGAAAGTCGTTCGGTTTATAGACTTTCGGCTTATAGAATACAAGTAATACTATTGCCTTTCTATGAACCGAACGAGAGCCCCATTCATAAGAATTTCTTATGAATGGGGCTCTCGTTCGGTTTATAGAAAGCCAATAGTATTACATTGTATTCTATAAAACGAACGAAAAAAATTAACGAAACGAAAATAATGAACGAATTTCGTCTGAAACGAATGCACTAATGAACGAAATTCGTTTTAGACGAAATAAATAACATTTTCGTCCGAATGGACGAAAACGAAACGAAAATTTTAGTTTTGCACATGTCTAGTAATTACAGCTAAATTAGATTGGTTTGAGGAGGATAATCTAAACATAACTCCCAGCTCTTGCCTACAGCAAATGGGGATGCCAGGGGGACGAGGATGCCAGGGGGACGGAGGATGGGAGGTCGAAAGTCATTACCGCGCATGCATGTTAGGTGCTCACTCACACAGGTGGCTCTACTGCTCATGTGCATAATGCACAGTAACTATTCTCTAGACACTGGAAAATGTATTTTTACTGCATGATTGCAAGATCTACTGAGCTCTAGCTCTAAAACTATAGCTACATTGTTTTTTATTTGACTACCCTCCCTCACCCCAAGGCTTATTTCCAGTATACTTTTGGTTTATCACATGATAGGACTTGACCTGTCAACCAACCACTTGGCAACCTCCATACACAACTGTTGTTGCCTCAATATACTCAACTGCAGTCTACAACGACCTTCATTGCGATGTGGCTGGAGTGTGCAGGTGGTTCCCATATAACCACCTAGATCACCCATTTTGCATGATCCATTGAGCTGTCAAAGTCCCCCAATGCCTTTCATTGTCATAATTTATTTTTATCCACAACCCTTTGCTCCTCTTCATTCACCTTCTGTTTCTCATGCCCCTCTTTCCTTCTAGAGTGTAAGTATTTTGAGAAGGGCTCTCTATCTCATGTTTCAGTCTGAACCTGTAACTCTGGTCTGCATGAACGGTTAGCGCTATATATAATTGTTTTTTTACTGGTACTATTACCTACATTCTTCGTGATAATAAGAACATATTATTATTCTTTATCTAAGCAAAAATCAGTTAGTATACCTAAAAAATTCAAATGACAAAAAAATAAAGTTTTTCTATATATGACCCTCTAGTCAAAATAAAATGTGGAATATTGGTAGAATCCTCAGTCAAAAAGTAAAATCTCAAATGAAAAGGAGACGAGGTGAACATATTAAATGTGCAAAGCTCTTGAGCAGGATTAAGCAGTATTTATCGGAAGTTTGAGACGTGCAGCGAATGCAGCCGGCGGTTTGAAAGTATAACGTAACGTATGAGGTCATTCTACCTCTGCATGGGGCCAATAAACCTTAAGTGTCTTTACTTACATTGTTGGACAGGCTTTGGACTATGGGAACCAATTATCTATGTACATAGTCATAGCTGTGTAATTTCTTGCAGAGGAGGTAAGTTTGAAGAACCAGAATGATTGACCTAATTCTGCTGTGAATGTCCAGTAATGGATACGAAGCATTGATTTGTTAAGAGGTTTTATATTAAATCCGCATGGAAGGGAGGAATAAATTACATGCTATGTTTTTTTTTTCTTCCTCTTCTCCTCCTTGCATTTCACACTATGGGCTGTTGTCTCCATGTAGAGCAGAAAGTAATTCCGATTAAATGAAAAGAAGTTAATATCTCAGCCTTGCAGGGGCAGAATGCTAATTCTGGTTTAGGTGTGGGTTAATCATGCCAACCTTTAAATCTCTATATCATATTTAGCCTGAATCACTTGTTGTGAATTGTCTTGGAACATGAGATATCAAGAATCGTCCTGCAAAGGGATGTTACAAACAGGTTCCGTGCAACTCTACTGCAATATCAATCTAACATTGTGATATTAAAAAAGATGTTTGCATAGGGAGAGGTATTAGCAGAATACTTGGCTGTTTAGGAAGAGGTATTAGCAGAATGCTTTGTTGCATAGGGAGTGGTATTATCAGAATGCTTGGTTGCATAGGGAGAGGTATTAGCAGAATGCTTGGTTGCATAGGGAGAGGTATTAGCAGAATGCTTGGTTGCATAAGGAGAGGTATTAGCAGAATGCTTGGTTGCATAGGGAGAGGTATTAGCAGAATGCTTGGTTGCATAGGGAGAGGTATTAGCAGAATGCTTGGTTGCATAGGGAGAGGTATTAGCAGAATGCTTGGTTCCATAGGGAGAGGTATTAGCAGAATGCTTGGCTGTTTAGGGAGAGGTTTTAGCAGAATGCTTGGTTGTATAGGGAGAGGTATTAGCAGAATTGAAGCCATAGTCTTAAATTAGAGGGGCAAATAAGTATTACTTTACTGAGAGAGTAGTAGTTGCATGGAATAGCCCTCCAGCAGAAGTGATAGAGGTTAACACAGTTAAGGAGTTGACACATGCGTGGCATGGGCATAAGATATCCTTGATATAAGTTAAGGCCAGAGACTAATGACAGTATTCCGATTTTTTTTTTGGGGGGGGGGGGAGGGTGGTGCCAGAAATTGGGCACAAAGGTTCTAATCTGCCGACACATTCTATGTTTCGGATATTCCATCATCAGTTTGGCCGAATTCAAACTTAAAAAAGGAAATAAGTCTAGTGAAGGAATAAATAAAACCAACCATTCTAAATAGGTAATTATAAAACAGAACACCCAGAGATTAAAAAAAAAACAACCCTTCTCACACATTAAAGTAAAAAGATGTTAAAAGATAAAAGTCCAATTTACTGAATATTTTAGTCATGTCTCCTGAGCTAGTGGAGCAAGGTAGTATAAAAACGTCTGCCAAAATCTAAACAGCACATTCATACAGCTCTGTTAATTGCTTTGATACAGAATGATTTGAGACATACTGGGTACACATGTCTAATAATCCCAAAATTAATTCAGTAAAAAAAAAATCACCATTAATGTAACGCCAGTTTGTTAAATCCAATATATATTAACCATAATCGTATTAAAGTATCACTCCAAGTCTCATACTTGCAAAATGAATTGAAGTGATAAATTCAGATGTATTTACCCTCTCAGACTTCTCCATCCGGAAGAGGAGCACAGCGTATCAGTTTACTGGATTTGGTACAACTTGCTGTTATTCAAACCTCTTCCTCTCACTGCCCCTCCGCTGACCTCAGTGAGGGATTAAACACTTTATCCTTAGGGCACCTTAGACTCGTAAGCAAAATATCACAAAATGACCCCCTCGCTGCCTCCTCCTCTGGAGATTTGACAATTGATGGTGGCAACTTATTTGGAAATCCATAGCGAACTTCCTGGGAACTTAATGCTAAACTTTGATTCGTTAGTCTGGGTTTCACATTATCTAGTGTTTCAGGTTTTTCATAAATATCATTTTAAAGTGGTATTAAATATTATAAAATTATGTGGTGGAAGTTTCCCCAAAACTACCACATATTAGCCCAATTGCACAACACTGGCTCTTTTTTTTGTATAGTGTTTCCAATGAGATGAACATGCTCCACCCCTTGGAACTCCCCGGCAGATTCGGAGTGTACAGCTGTACGCTCAGAATTCTACTGCCTCTAGTACAACAAATGGAGGTAAAAAAAAAAAATCACAAAGCATAGGGGCTTTCTAGGTTTACAAGACTTAATTTCTATCATACTCTTTTTCAGTATACCGTATTTATCGGCGTATAACACGCACTTTTTCTCCCTGAAAATAGGGAGAAAATGTTGTGTGCGTGTTATACGCCGGAAAAAAAAAAATCTAAAACTTACCTCGTTCCTGCTCTGTCCCCCGGTGCTCTAAAGCTGCGTGGCTGTGAGGGAAGCGTTGTGAGCTCCCCTCCAGCCGCGCGGTCAATAAAGTCTGTTTTTTTTAAAACAAACTTTATTGACCGCGCGGCTGAAGGGAAGCTCACAATGCTTCCCTCACAGCCACGCAGCTTCAGAGCACCGGGGAACAGAGCAGCAAAGAGGTAAGTGCTGGGCTATGGGGAAGGGGGGGGGGGGAGGAGGGTGGCATAACGAGCATACTAAGGGGCAATATCCTGGCATATTGGGGGCAATATCATGGCATATTAAATGGCATATTGGGGGCAATATCCTGGCATAATAAATGGCATATTGGGGGCAATATCCTGCATTTTAAATGGCATATTGGGGGCAATATCCTGCATACTAAATGGCATATTGGGGCAATATCCTGGCATATTAAAATTGCATATTGGGGGCAATATCCTGCATATTAAATGGCATATTGGGGGCAATATCCTGCATATTAAATGGCATATTGGGGGCAATATCCTGCATATTAAATGGCATATTGGGGCAATATCCTGGCATATTAAAATTGCATTTTGGGGGCAGTATCCTGGCATATTAAATGGCATATTGGGGGCAATATCCTGCATATTAAATGGCATATTGGGGGCAATATCCTGCATATTAAATGGCATATTGGGGGCAATATCCTGCATATTAAATGGCATATTGGGGGCAATATCCTGCATATTAAATGGCATATTGGGGGCAATATCCTGCATATTAAATGGCATATTGGGGCAATATCTGGCATATTAAAATGGCATATTGGGGGCAATATCCTGCATATTAAATGGCATATTGGGGGCAATATCTGGCATATTAAAATGGCATATTAGGGGCAATATCCTGCATATTAAATGGCATATTGGGGGCAATATCCTGCATATTAAATGGCATATTGGGGGCAATATCTGGCATATTAAATGGCATATTGGGGGCAATATCCTGCATATTAAATGGCATATTGGGGCAATATCTGGCATATTAAAATGGCGTATTGGGGGCAATATCCTGCATATTAAATGGCATATTGGGGGCAATATCTGGCATACTAAATGGCATATTGGGGCCAATATCCTGGCATATTAAAATGGCATATTAGGGGCAATATCCTGCATATTAAATGGCATATTGGGGGCAATATCCTGCATATTAAATGGCATATTGGGGGCAATATCCTGCATATTAAATGGCATATTGGGGGCAATATCCTGGCATATTAAAATGGCATATTAGGGGCAATATCCTGCATATTAAATGGCATATTGGGGGCAATATCCTGCATATTAAATGGCATATTGGGGGCAATATCTGGCATATTAAAATGGCATATTAGGGGCAATATCCTGCATATTAAATGGCATATTGGGGCAATATCTGGCATATTAAAATGGCGTATTGGGGGCAATATCCTGGCATATTAAAATGGCATATTAGGGGCAATATCCTGCATATTAAATGGCATATTGGGGGCAATATCTGGCATATTAAAATGGCATATTAGGGGCAATATCCTGCATATTAAATGGCATATTGGGGGCAATATCCTGCATATTAAATGGCATATTGGGGGCAATATCCTGCATATTAAATGGCATATTGGGGGCAATATCCTGCATATTAAATGGCATATTGGGGGCAATATCCTGCATATTAAATGGCATATTGGGGGCAATATCTGGCATATTAAAATGGCATATTAGGGGCAATATCCTGCATATTAAATGGCATATTGGGGGAAATATCCTGGCATATTAAATGGCATATTGGGGCAATATCTGGCATATTAAAATGGCGTATTGGGGGCAATATCCTGCATATTAAATGGCATATTGGGGGCAATATCTGGCATATTAAAATGGCATATTAGGGGCAATATCCTGCATATTAAATGGAATATTGGGGGCAATATCCTGCATATTAAATGGCATATTGGGGGCAATATCCTGCATATTAAATGGCATATTGGGGGCAATATCTGGCATATTAAAATGGCATATTAGGGGCAATATCCTGCATATTAAATGGCATATTGGGGGCAATATCCTGCATATTAAATGGCATATTGGGGGCAATATCCTGCATATTAAATGGCATATTGGGGGCAATATCTGGCATATTAAAATGGCATATTAGGGGCAATATCCTGCATATTAAATGGCATATTGGGGGCAATATCCTGGCATATTAAAATGGCATATTGGGCTTCAAAGTTCTTAATTTAAGTTCTTAAGTTTTTTTTCCTGAAATTTCCTTCTTAAAATTAGGTGCGTGTTATACGCCGATAAATACGGTAATTATAATGATGCATTTGGTTTTACTCCTCCCCAGAGGGCTCTCAGTACAGAACACATATTTATGCATACCAAGCCCAACAAATAACAAGTTCATTTTTATAGGAATTATGTTAAGTATGTGAAGTTTACACTTTAATATCATATTAATCTAATTAATTTAACCCCCTGCCCTGCGCACACTCTCTCTTGCAGTTATAACATCACAGCAGTGTGTTAGTACTTCTCACCCTCCAAACAGATTTTTATTAGATCGAGTTACATATTAATCTTTATTTAGAGGCCTATAAATAAGAGCATTACCAGGAGCCAGTAGAATGAGATTGCACATTACGTTCTAGAGGAAGGGATTTGCTTCATCGTCTGACCTGCAGCTTGTGCTGTCACTGTCCAAATTAAAATCTTTACGCTTCCCCCTGTGTGTCAATGAACCCATTCCCTATAATATATCCAAAGTGTATCCTTACTGTCTGGCAAAGTAAATCCAATGTGGATCAGCCATCAAATGATGGGGAGTATGGAGGAGAAAACACGGAACTATCAAATGTTTTCGGTTTATGTATCACAAGCACAAATATGAAGTACAGAAGTTCTATGATCTACGGGAAACTTAAAGGGTTAAACAACATCATCGGGCTTTCCTGCAATGTCTTGACTGGGTGAACGTGTTGTCCAGGGCCAACTCTGGGACAAAATGCATTGGAGTCTTGCAACCTTGTTCCCCCCTCCCAACGCGTTTAGTGCAAAGCAAGCTCACTCATCTTGTCAAGTCAGCCTTGATGTCAGAGGGGACTAAATATAGGAGAGTTTGAGAAAACCTGGGGGTAGTGAACTTCCTGATGGTATTAGATCAGATTAAAATTTGGTGGTTAGGGAGTAATCACACAAGATAGATTCCAGATTTGTAAAAACCAGATGGTGGGGGTCTCTCTCTGGAAACAAAATGTAAAATACAAAGAAAAAAAAACCTACTATTTCACCCTTTGCCGGGGCTCAGTAAACAGGAGCTTTCAAAACCTTGAAGAAACCACTGCATTATGCCATTAACTTCTACAGGCCAAAGTGTATTTTGCATTTAACGGGTCCAGAGTAAATCTCATACAGATCAATACATTGTCAGCCGATTTGGAACTTTGTATAACCGAAAACTATAATTCCACTTAATTGCTTTGTCTTATTAATCTAATCAACTGACCTGCACTTTCAACTAGTAATTAACCTTTGCTTCTGAATTTGTCAAGGCTAGAAAACATATATGTTTACAAATGAAATAATAGTCTTATAATACAAAATCCCAGCAAATGAATGGAAAGCTTGGGAGATACTTATATTGAACAATTCCAGAGCAACAACTTTTTAAAAGTTCACCAATCACCATGGAAACCAATTAAAATCTACTGCTGATTGAACCACTTTGCCAGAAAGTTGCTCCTAATAGAACATCCTATATAGAGTCCATATAGACTCTATAGAGAAGCCATAAAAGGAGTTCATGGTCTGTCAGCAGGAGCATTGCATTGGTTCCCATAGTATTTGTTTATTCCTTGCTGGGGCTAATGATTTTTTAAAATCTTTTGATAAATTAATTCAAGCATATTGGGTGGTATGTACAAATGATAACTAATTTATGGTTAAAAGGGACGTAATCAGCAGGAACATTAAATTGGTTGCTATGGTAACTGCACCACATTTCAACTTTTGCCCCAAAACTGACCTTTATACATAGCACCCAGAGTGCCTTGTTGTGCCACCCATAAAAAGGCAGAGGAATTTTATTACAAAAAACCCAATTCTGGAACAAAGTTAACATTGCCCCATAATGTATACATCATTTACAATCTTAGTGTTTGCACAGCAGCTGAGATTCTCTGGATTCCAATCTCCCTGCCATTCAGAAAGGTTACTTGTAGGAGAATTGCCACTGTGATGCAGATGAGACATAACCCAGGTTCTGCAAATCTTTTGATGCCAAGTCAGTCTTTTGCCAGCATTATGGGAGTTTTAGTACAGTAATACTTACTTTCCAGGTGTCACTATTTAGGATATTGCACCCAAATCCCCCTGTCCCTATTTCCTTCTCTATTGTCCCTCTTTCCTTCTCTTTTGTCCCTCTTTCCTTCTTTTTTGTCTTTCTTTCCTTCTCTATTGTCCCTCTTTCCCTCTCTATTGTCCCTCTTTCCCTCTCTGTTGTACCCATTTCCTTCTCTATTGTCCCCCTTTCCTTCTCTATTGTCTCTCTTTCCTTCTCTATTGTCCCCCTTTCCTTCTTTATTCTCCCTCTTTCCTTCTCTATTGTCCCCCTTTCCTTCTCTATTATCCCTCTTTCCCTCTCTGTTGTACCCATTTCCTTCTCTATTGTCCCTCTTTCCTTCTCTTTTGTCCCTCTTTCCTTCTCTATTGTCCCTCTTTCCTTCTCTATTGTCCCTCTTTCCTTCTCTATTGTCCCCCTTTCCTTCTCTATTGTCTCTCTTTCCTTCTCTATTGTCCCCCTTTCCTTCTCTATTGTCCCCCTTTCCTTCTCTATTGTCCCCCTTTCCTTCTCTATTGTCTCTCTTTCCTTCTCTATTGTCCCCCTTTCCTTCTCTATTGTCTCTCTTTCCTTCTCTATTGTCCCCCTTTCCTTCTCTATTGTCCCCCTTTCCTTCTCTATTGTCCCCCTTTCCTTCTCTATTGTCTCTCTTTCCTTCTCTATTGTCGCCCTTTCCTTCTCAATTGTCCCCCTTTCATTCTCTATTGTCTCTCTTTCCTTCTCTATTGTCTCTCTTTCCTTCTTTTTTGTCCCTCTTTCCTTCTCTATTGTCCCTCTTTCCCTCTCTGCTGTACCCATTTCCTTCTCTATTGCTTTGAAAAAAGCACATTTCAAACTGAAAATGTGTTCATTTGCATATCAAACCACAGGTGATGTCATCAGCAAGAGACACTTCAAAAACATTTAAAACAACAATTTACGTAACGCTAGGTACAGAGCATGGAGGGACACACTAGAACCAGACTGGTACGTGAGGTAGAGCACAATGTTTTTATTCCCACCAATCACACTATGAGCAAGTTTAACATAAAGGATGATTATTAGTCCTATATAGACATTTGTGTACATACAGAGATCATACAGAGCAAAAACATACTATTATCCTTTTAATTAGACTTTCCATTCATTAGAACAGCACAAAACAGAGCCTGACTTCAAAAAGAAAGAGGGGGGTGGGAGGGGGGGTTTCTTTGGGTTTTAAGCCATTCTATGCTAATTGCCAATTGGATTTTGGAAAAGGAAAAAAAATTAGAGACATTATAAAACATCAACAGAATTAAACAATGCTAAATAAGCAGATTACAGGTTTTTTTATATATATATATATATATATATATATATATAAAACTAGATCTTTCTGGACACTAAACAAAACAGATGTTATGGTACAGATACTGGCAGATAATTACACATGTCATAGGGTAACATCTTATTTTTTAAGCCCTGAGGAATATAATTAAGCCAAGTTTCACACACATCGTAAAACCTATAGTTTCTGTATGTGAGCCCACATCTGCATTGATGTTTTTAACAAGAAACACCCAGCTGATGTTGTGTAAATAGACTATTTTGTTTTGACACAAAAAGAGCATTTCATGGTTTTTAAAGTGTCAGCTTAAACCCCCCCCCCCCCCCCCCCAGTGTCTGAAAATATTTGTTTAGATCAGTTCTGCATCATGTAATGTAAACAGATCTATCTGATCAGCTTTTTCCTCAACTCTTCCTATCGCCTCAAAATGGCAAAACAAGCGACAGCAACAGTCCTGCCTTTTTCTCCAAGCCCCTCCCTATTTCTCCAAGCCCCTCCCTATTTCTCCAAGCCCCTCCCTCATTGGCTGTCACTGAATTCAGAAGCCCCGGTGAAATTATTTTCAATGTAAAAGTAAAAAAAAAAAAAAAAATACTTGGATGCCACATATTTTAGAAAGATGTACAACACACAGAAAAAAGGCTAGGAGGAACTGGCCCTTTAAGTCAGTTCTGAAAAAAATGTGTGTCACTGCAAAGCAACACAACACAGTATTGTAGATTTGTAAATTTTGTGCACCGTAAATCCCAAATTATTTGAAATGTAGCTCTTTTAACTGTCTTTATTACATGTAGACAGCAGCAGTGCTATTGGGAAAAGGGTGAAGATTAGATACGACTCTCCCCTTCCTTTTCAAACTTTAAAAAGTCCCTCAAAACTCATCTCTTTCATGAAGCTTACTACCCATCCAACTAGCATACCGGTTGGTTTACCTCTAGCTATTCCCACCTTGCTCTCGCTGTCCCCAATCACTCTTAGTATCAGGTAGCTTACAACTGATCCAACTAGAACGCACACAATTACTCTTTGGCCAAACTCACCTAGTGCCTCCCATCCTCACTACTGTTACTACAACTACCTTCCCTCCGTCCTCTTCACTCCCTTCATGTGTCTCATGCAGTGGTGTATCTTGATTTTGTGCTGCCCTAGGCAGACAAAATCCGGGCACCCCCCTACCCAAGCTGCACACCCACGTTACACACCTAAGACATGCCCCATCATTCAGACTCACATCAAGCTCATACTCCCATCACACACACACTCCCATCACACTCAGTCACACACTCCTACTCCCATCACACTCAGTCACACACTCCTACTCCCATCACACACACTCCGACTCCAATCACACTCAGTCACACACACTGTCTCCCATCACACACTCTCTGACTCCCATCACACTCAGTCACACACACTGTCTCCCACCACACACACTCTGACTCCCTGTTCGGCTCCCCGTGCAGCCTGGCAGGCAGAGCGATGGTGAGGGGGATCTTCCGATCCCTTCTCACCTCTGTCTCTGCCTGCAAGCGCGGTCTTTTTTTTTTTTTTAAAGGGCCGCATTTTTTTTTTTACATTTTTTATTTTTTTTAATTTTTTTTTTCAGTGCTGGGGGGCGCTGCCGCCCCCCAAAATTTGCCGCCCTAGGCATCCGCCTAGGATGCCTCACGGTAAATACATCACTGGTCTCATGTACCCCATTCCCTCTAGATTGTAAGCTTACGAGCAGGGCTCTCTACCTCACGTACCAGTTTGTTCTAGTTTGTCTAACTTAGTATGGAGTTCCCTTCTATGCTCTGTATCTAGCGCTACGTAAACTGTTGGCCCTATATAAATAAATGGTAATGTAATGTAAAAAGAATTGTGTTCAAAATCAAGTCTCACTCATTTGGCAATTCATTAATGTATAAGAGCGGTTTTGAAGTTACACAACCATTTCTGATAGTGAAGGCACTGTGATGTCCTACTGTATACTATGCTCTGCACTATTTGTGTTTTGTTTGTTTTTTTGGTCTGACATCTTTTGAAACCTTTCTGATCTATATTTTGGTGTGGGAATAAAATTTAGCCAATGACGTTACCTATCTACTGCTCCACACTTTATTTGGGGGTCCCAAAGGAACTACCTTGACTAATTGATCGATCCCCCCACTCCCCCCGAACATATATGAATCCTGCAGGGCAGTATGTACACTCCCAAAAAAACAAGGGAGCCCTATTAGCAACAGAAATAGCTGTTCAGTAAACCGGGGTCATTTTATAATGTAGAAAACCAAGCACACTAACAAGCTTGCAGGTTCCGTTTTGGTCAAAGGTCCCTCATCCTTCTGCGGTACACAAAAAGGACCATTAAATTGAATATCAGAAACATCCCCTAGATGTTGGGCAAAACCAACATTCCCAGGATGTACTTGCAAATCAGATAGTATCTGAAAGTACCTGGCTAATTATTATTGTCCTTGCAAGGAAACAAACCCATAACAGTTAAAAAAAAGATGAAAAAATATATATAAAAGTATATGTGGGCTTTATTAAATGCTTACTGCCCCTTTAAGCTAAAATTTAAAGTGACGTGTTTCGATTCTGATTAATTTCCGAGTATGGTATCTCTGTCATTAGTATATACAGTCCTCCCATTTCTGGTTCTCACAAGAAGGTGCTCTAGATAGCCCCTGACTACTAGATGGCTAACTACGACAACAATGACAAAAGTCTTGCCCTTTTTTCTTTTTTTTTTATAATGTCTGAGAAGTTAACAGAACGTTTGAATGTGTTTCCATTTACCAGCATCCTGTCATTGTTAGGATCCCGCTAATTTTGAGGTGGGACAGTACAATATTTTTTCGTTAGATCGCCTTCCAGTAAGGTTACTGGTATATGGCTTTTCCAGTGCATGATTTCAATGTCTGTACAAATTTCACCATTTTATTCCCGAATACAGAACAAACAAAAAAAAAAACTACAACAACAAAAAAAAAATAATACATTTCTGATTAGTCAAATTGCACAAGACAGTGGGAATTATCTATAAAAGTTCTAAAAGTGGTCCAGTCACCATGGGAAACCATCCAATTTAAACCAATTTTAGTTGGCCCAAAATTGACTTTTACAAATAGCCTCCTATATGTCAAATACCTTGTATGTTAGTCCAGTCCTTGCTAAGCATGACTGGAAAGAGGGAATTGAGAAGGCAATTGCAAAATGAAGTGCTAAATAGCAGAGTTTGAAGTATAGCTGGGGGGGAGAATATTTCCAACCCTGCTACTTTGGCCTTAGGTTTGTAATTCCCTTCTCTCAATTCCCTCTTTCATTAATACACTTCACTGCACTCCCTTTCAGCACTTTGGCCGTGACCTGACTCCTATAAATAACCCCCATGATGTTTCCTCCACCTGTATTTAAGATGGCTTCCCCATTTGTTGGAATCCAGATCTACAGTAAGGTATAACATTGCACTGGGATTTTATATCACCTTCAAGAATATAATATGAAGTCCCTGCTGTTTATACTCCTAATAATCATTCCTTCACATTTTTAGGGTTGTTTAGAGTCATTTTTTACTTTAAATTTCCACTTGTTCTGAAAAGGAGAATAGAATAACCTGGTATTTGATCTGGTGAGAGGGTGTAAGTGATTACTGTGTGTTAACAGAAGATCACTAATCAGTGAATAAGACTGGGAAATGTATCTCTCCTAGTCATGATTATTGAACGGAAGTTTCAAGTTAAAAAAAAAAAGCTCTTATTAAATGTATAGCCGCATTTAGTGCTATTGGGAATAAGCAACTGTCCCATGATTCCGAATTCATCTTCCTGTGCCCAAAACTCACGAGGTTGGGGAAAATATTATGGCCAGGATTTGGGGCTTATCTTTGGCTTATGGTGTCACCATCTGAATGGCGGGAGTTCCCCATTCAGTGGTGTATTTAGCTTTTAGGCTACCCTAGGCCTGATTAAATTCATGCACCCTCATCTAGTATGGGCAACTTGGATGTCTGTGCAATCAGTGAGGGAGGGATGCACTACCAACCATGGTAGGGCTGGATCTGCTGCCTCTCTTTTAGTCCTTCCTCGAGTCTGCCGCCCTGGGGCTAGGCCTAGTCGGCTTAGAAGAAATACGTCACTGGCTCCGTTGGGCTCTTTCACAAAGCATTTCTGGTATTTTGGATTATGCAGAACATTTTGCATTGTCTGATACAAGCTTTTTCCATGCTCCATCGGAAGAGTTGGCCCCTTGACCTTACCAATAGCTCTCTTCAGAAAAATACTTACTTCCTTTCACTTTTGCTTATCTTTGTCTCGGTTGGACATTTCTGAACCTGGCTCTCCAAGGCGAGGATCGAGTGCTTTAACTGTTCTAATCTTTTAATTATTATCATAGCGCCTGCATTCCACTTGGCCACCCTTCCAAGGAGTCTATTATGTTTCTTATTCTGTCTACGAAAAGTCGAGTGCCAGAAATCTAACACTTTATGTGTTCATCGAGCCTTTGTAATTACAATAAACCTCGGTGGGTGGTTATTACTGAAGTCTCGAATAGGGGAAAACATTACAATGTAAGCAATACAGCACAGTGCAGTGTGACGTTACTAATGATAACAAAGTATTTTTCCAGCTCAGCTACATTGGCCATAACTCTGAAATTCCCATCTCAATTCCCTTTAATTCTCTCATTATTGGCTAGACCCTCCTATTTAACCAGGAAGAGTATGTCCTAAGACATTACTAGTGCCCAACATCCAGGTATTTTTTCAACCACATGTTATTTATTTTTTATCACCCTCTAAAGAACTTAGTTGACCCTGCCAGGAATTGAACCTGAAACCCTGAAGATTGAACAACACTAGCATTGAATAACACAGTGCACTCCTTCCACCACCTCTTTCCCAGTGGATAGTACTCAACGTTTTGTAGACAGAATAAGAAACATAATAGACTCCTTGGAAGGGTGGCCAAGTGGAATGCAGGCGCTATGATATTAATTAAAAGATTTAACAGTTAGAGCACTCGATCCTCGTCTCGGAGAGTCAGGTTCAGAAATGTCCTGGCATATTAAGGGGCAAAATCCTGGCATATTAAATGGCATATTGGGGGGCAAAATCCTGGCATATTAAATGCATATTGGCATATTAAATGGCATATTGGGGGGCAAAATCCTGGCATATTGAGTGTCAAAATCCTGGCACATTGCTTCCCTCACAGCCACGGACCTGCAGAGCACTGGGAGATAATGATAATAATTAAAAGATTTAACAGTTAAAGCACTCGATCCTCGCCTCGGAGAGTCAGGTTCAGAAATGTCCTGGCATATTGAGGGGCAAAATCCTGGCATTTTAAATGTCATATTGGGGGGCAAAATCCTGGCATATTAAATGCATATTGGGGGGCAAAATCCTGGCATATTAAAAGGCATATTGGCATATTAAATGGCATATTGGGGGGCAAAATCCTGGCATATTAAATGGCATATTAAGGGGCAAAATCCTGGCATATTGAGTGGCAAAATCCTGGCACAATGCTTCCCTCACAGCCGCGGACCTGCAGAGCACTGGGAGACAGAGCAGGAAGGAGGTAAGTTTTTTATTTTTCCGCCCCCTCCCCCCTCCTTACGGTAGCGCCGGCTTCAGTGATTTTTTTTTTCCGGCGGATGCGGCTGCCCGAAAAAAAAAAAGTTCAGCAGCGCAATGCAGCGGGTGCCGGCAGCACGAGTGTCACCCCAGCTGGTGGTGTCACCGGTGCAGTCCGCACCCCCCGCACCCCCCTCAGGACGCCACTGCATAAGGCAGTATGCATCAAGTTCTTTCATCTTACATAAACATGCAAGTCAAACATAATTTAAAGGCACACTCCCACCAAAAAAGGAAAAGGGTTTATTTTTATTTTATTTTACATTGTTGGTTTCAGATATGTCTTTTGTTTTTGTTATGTGAGTTTACTATATGATTATTTTTATATTTTACTAAACAAGTGTCACATGATAGGTAGAAGGGTTGAACTTGATGGACTTCCTCCTGTAATGATATGACTGTAATACCACCAATCTGCCTACACCTACCTTACATCTCACCTTAAAAACCATCTGCTATGGGAAGTTATTACTGGGAGTCAAGGTAGGTAGAAACATAGACATAGAAACATAGAATGTGTCGGCAGATGAGAACCATTCGGCCCATCTACTCTGCCCAATTTTCGAAATACTTTTATTAGTCCCCGGTTCCCTATCTTATAGCTAGGATAGCCTTGTGTCTATCCCACGCATGCTTAAAATATTTGACTGTGTTTACCTCTTCCACTTCTGCTAGAAGGCTATTCCATACAACCACTACCCTCTCAGTAAAGTAATACTTCCTGATATTACTTTTAAATCGTTGCCCCTCTAATTTAAGACTATGTCCTCTAGTTGTGGTAGTTTGTCTACCTTTAAATATACTCTCTTCCTTTACTGTGTTGATTCTCTTTATGTATATAAATGTTTCTATCATATCCCCCCTGTTACGTCTTTCCTCCAAGCTATACACGTTAAGATGCTTTCACCTTTCCTGGTAAGTTTTATCCTTCAACCCATGAACCAGTTTAGTAGCCCTTCTCTGAACTCTCTCCAAAGTATTAATATCCTTCTGGAGATACAGTATGCAGGTGTATGCAGAGTGGTGGATTTACAGTCATATCATTACGAGTGGAAGGCAATCAGATTCAAGTTTGAATGATCGACTGTAGCAAGCGTGGGGGGTAATTTAATCAGTTGTGAAACTGAAGCGAGGGTCCCCTGCGGGTCCCCGAACACACAGCCCTCCTTATTAATAAAATCTATCTCAGCCTCAGGATTAATGCTGTCATTTGAGTAAAAAAAAAATATATATATATTGCAATGTAATGTGTATAAATATCCATCCGGAATGGCAAGAATGCTGCATTATGTATATCTGTAGATCATTTACCTGCATTAGGCCTTTTATATAAAACAGAAAACTGACAGAATTTTCAATGCATATATATTCATAGGAAGAGACCTGATCTGCATTTTATGGACCTTTGTAATTTCTGTTCTCCCACTATTTGGTTGTTTGTACCCTAAGAAGTCTTCCAGTCTCCACCAAAACAGACCACCCTTAACTCTTTTCTGAAGGATTTAGAGCATACAGCTGTATGCTGGTTGGTCAAGCCTCTGTTTACCTGCTCTGTACATGCTCACACACTGCAAGTCAGAAGCGGCCTGGGATGGGGGCTGTGGCAATTGCCCCTCAGGCTGCCCTAAATCCCAGTCAAAAGGCCACTGCCACTAAGCAGTGAACCTCCCTCCAGCTCGCTGGCAGGAAGCAAGAGGTCCATTGCAGGATGTGTCGGAAGGCGCAACTTGCATTTGAAGTAAATAGTGTGAGTCTGTGTCCCAAAACAGCTTCCCTGCACCATCTCAATCCCAAATCAGCTTCCCAACATCATCGGTGTCCCAAAACAGCTTCCCGCTTGGACTTGTCCCCCAGGCTGAAGGTCCTCCGATGCTGCAAATAAATCTGTGTGAGTAAATTAACCATGTTTAAAATATTATGTTTTTTTTTATATATAATTATTGCTCTTTAATGCAAACTAAAGGTAGGTAGTTTCCTTGTTAGACTGGTCTTTCAAAATAGCTCCAGAGAGACACAGAAGAGGTACAAAAACGTTACAGATCCACGTGAACTCAGAGCTGCATTCTAATTGGCCACCTTAGAACACCAAGAAACCAATAAGAATCTATCTAGAATTTTAATTATGGGCACTGATGACAATTGTGACAAATCACAAATCTATATGTTCTATAAAGGGCATATTTCCTACTACAATGGAAGTAAAAACCTGCAAGTTAAATAACATTTACATATTGTTTTTCTGTCTCTCTTTTGTGCAAATTCAAATTCAATATTTTAGAAAATAGTCTCCTAAATGAAAAAGATGTACCAGCCAGTAAAGGTTGCTGAATTTTTGTTATCTGTTAAGCTTAATTATTAACTCCACACTCTACTTACACTCCCGTAAGAACAGTTAGCATTTTATCTCGAATTCCTTTTCGAACACACCCCGAGCCAATGCCAGCATGGCTCAAAATGTTATCATCAAAGAACAGGGTCTTAGAGGCATAACTTTATGACTTCATTAAAATATGAACACGGAAGAATGCATGAACAATGTGTAAACCAAACAGACTAGGCCTGTGCTTTATGTCCGTACAATAGATCAGACAGGAATAATCATCATAATATCATAGCAATTACGTAACCTGGTTCCATAAGAACACAGCAAAGGGATAGTTGATAT
Source organism: Pelodytes ibericus (assembly GCA_036172795.1). Taxonomy (NCBI): domain Eukaryota; kingdom Metazoa; phylum Chordata; class Amphibia; order Anura; family Pelodytidae; genus Pelodytes; species Pelodytes ibericus. The sequence continues at coordinate 75,280,526 of CM069865.1, read as the reverse complement.
TACTAAAAAAAAATGGACTGCGCACGATTGTATTTGTTTTCTTGGTGTACTCCTAACTCGCCTTCAATTAAAATCAGCACAAGATAAGAAGTCACATGATACAAGAAATTAAAAGTTTTGGAGACTACTCATTCATACTTCTCTTTCTCTTCGTTGTAAAACGATTTATTCCTTGATGCCCCCCCCATCCTTTTTTTTATAGTTGGCTCCGATATCGGTTCGTACCTGGTGCTTTTCGTCCTATGCGTGGGGATCTATGATTAGGTCCTATGCATGGGTTGGGGAGCGTTGGGTATGGGCTGACACTTTGTAATCTGTATGCTGTTATTTTATATCTGCTATTAATAGTAACATTTTATTGAATAGATGCATAGATGCATGTGAAATCTCTTCTGATGTAACCCTGCCATATGTATGTTTTTATAATTGTATGTATTATATGTCTTGAAAATCAAAATTAACCAAGACACGTCATTCGAAATTTGGTAAGACATGGAATAGAGTGGACTACCATAGAGCACTTTATTACACGTGCTACCAAATTTCGGATCAGCATCCTTTCTACTTTATGGTGCTCATTTTATTTTCCCCATTTTTTTGTAATTTTAAAGTTGTTTTTTTTTTTAATCTAATCTTTAATTTTTCTTTTTATTAGTTGGGGTAAGTGGATTAGAGTTAGTGGTGCGCTACCTGTAATATCATTGGGAAAATAGTGAAAAAAACATGTTTCAAAATTCTCCTCCTTTTAGACAATTTTCTAATACTAAATTGTAGATTGTATATGGAATACAAAGGAAACTCTAACTGCCCTTTTAAAAACAACATATAACTTGTATGGGTGGGTGTGTCAAATGACAAAAGAGTCAAATTTCACTTAAACAAAGACATCGAAAAATAGAAAGATCACTCTGGTCTTTGACACATTAAAATCCCTGGTCCTCAAGGGGTTAAGTCTATTTTCAATTAGCTGTTTATTAATCATAAGATTTCCATTTGCCATCAGTGAGATGAAATTATTTTTCATTATTGTTTTTTTAAATAACAACAAATCTGATAGGTATAGCCATACGAAAGTACTAAAGATAATTATACCGTAAACGGAAAATACTTTCAAAAACCGGATCAAGCCAGAGAAAAAAAATGATACCACCATCTAGCACTCTTTGAGAAAGTCTTACTCTTGAAAATGCCAAAGTAAATAAATATCTTAAATACATCTCCCGTCAACTGTCCATGCTCATTATGGCATTAGAAATTCAAGAGGTTGTCATCCTTTTGACTGGGGGGATAAATTTGATGGTAATTACTTTACAAGTCCAGTTTTTTTTTTCATTCATGGATTCATTGAATAAGGTATAGATTGCCCCTCGAATAAATATGCCCAGGCGTCTTATTTTATCCTCCCATAAGTGAGTTAGGGAAATTTTAATTGCATTTTTTGTTTGAAAAGGACTATAAATACTTCCAACCAGAAGCGGACAATGAACCTTTGAATGGAACCAAGCTGAATTGTTTTAGAAATAAATATCATGGTTTCCTTTAGTCTCAGTCTTCATGATGGGCTTTCTGTGGCAAAAATCCACTAAAATTTGGACTTTTATATGCGGGGCTATCTAACCTCACATGAAACTATTGTATTGCTCTTTGAAGTATGTTTATTGGATTGAAATGTAAAGGGTTCTCACAGTACAATTAGCGTTGTTGATACATGTATGTCAGTGTGTTTAAAAAGGATGTTGAGTGTCATGCTGTGTATTTTTGACACACCATGTGTGGCCTAAAAGTAAGATGGGTAAAACATGATATTGCGATAGCCAGTGCACTCCATATATCTAGGTCGGTGGACTTTATCTTACCCAAGAAGCCAAATAGGTATTAAAAGGTTATCTTTGGAACTTGTCTGTTCCCGACTTCGTGATTACTTGAGAACATCATTCTTTCGAAAACCAACAGGAAGTAGTTATGGCCACTGAAAAGGAAGTAAAAGCTTTTAACAGGGAAATGTTTTTAGATCCCACGATCTAAAATAAAACTAGAATTTTTTTTTACGAATTCAATTTATGTACTGGTAATGTTCCTAAAAATGGGATATTGTTAGTTTATCAAGGAAACAAGGCGTATAAACAGTACTTGGTAACATTAACTAGCTGGACTTGGGTGTTCAAGAGCCAAAGTTTTTATTTACCTACGTATACTAATATAATTTTAAAAAATATATCTCTTGTAATAATGCCATGGGTTGAAATGATGTCTTTTTTTTTTCTAATAGCCTTACGATGAAACAGTTGACTTCAATTCAAATTCAAGCTGGCTTCGTATCTCCCTATGGTTGCTAAAGGTCTACGTTCCATTATCCAGACATTTCCAAGTCTACTGGGACGATCTTTATGTACTTAGTCAAAACTATAGATGCTGACACTTCATTAATAAGATTTATCCAGAGTTCCCTTGTGGGGGGTTCTCTTGGAGTATCCATTTCATTGCCTTCACATTCCTAGCAAACAAAAGTATTTAGTGAATAAATTATTTTTACGGGTCATAATTATAAGTCCGGCTCTTGATGGCTTGGAATTTTTCGAATTCTCAATTTCCATTCCGGTGGTGTAGTTTATTAAGGAAGCTGATCTGACCTTCAAAAAAGAAAAAAGAAAACAGAAAAAAAGGACACTTTTTTAAAGGGACTGTATCACCTAAACAATGCTTAAACTTTTAATGTAGAGAATAAAAAAAATATGGAAAATAATCTACATTATGTTAGCAGGACTGCAAGCAATTGCCTCGGTTAGGAGGAAAAATGTGTTTTAAATGTATCCATGGAGTCTCATGCTTATGACATCACCTTTGGTTTCATATGCAAATTACACATTACCCAGTGAAAACCAGTTCATTTGCATATCAGGCCGCAGGTGATGTCACATTTATAAATCTATCTTCACCTTGATTAGGGTGCGATGCTGGAGTTGGTAGTGTCAATTTTTTGTTCTTTCCCATCTTACAAGGACTGTATCATCTAAATGTTTATACTGCGACTGTAGAGAATACAAGATGATTTAAAATGATCTTTACATTGTATTAGCAAATCTGCAAGTAAATGACTAAATTAGGAGAAAGATGTGTTTTAAATGTGTCTGTGCAAAACAAGAAGGCAATATAGAAAAATTGAACCTAATATGGGACTAATATTACTAATGCAAATACACTGAAAATTTGTAAAAAAAAAAAAAAGTATTCATGATTTGTGTATAAATTATGTGTTGATATGTAACATGTTTGTCATTATTAATGATATAGAATACAATAGGAATTTTACATGTAAAAAACATGTGTCTCTGGAGTCTCCTGATTATGACATCACCTGTGGCACGATATGCAAATTACACATTTCCAATTGAAAACCAGTTGATGGGCATATCAACCCACAGGTGATGTCATGAGCAGGAGACTCATTTAAAAGACACTTTTCTCCAAAATGTTTTTTTTATTTTTTTATTTAACATATATAAAAAAAAAATAAAAAAAAATACACATATATTTTATACCATACAGAATATAGTCTTGTGACAATAGTATATATAAAAGGACAGTGACGACAACTTGTACTCATACAACATACTACACAATTACAATTTAAGTTACAACCGCTGCTTGCCACTTGTGGCTTTTGTTTGCAGTTCTGCTAACACAATCTATAGATAGTGTTCAATATTTCTTTATTCTCTACATTCTCAGTAAAAACTATGTTTAGGTGATATTAATCCTATGTTTAGGTGATACAGTCCCTTTGACTGTTCAGCCTATTTCCATTCCATCCATCCATCATGATCTATCATTTGTGATAGATCACAAAACCAAATTTTCTTTTAATAAAGGAAGAAAAAAATATATATACATTTTTCATCAGATTTTGCCAAATACCAGACTCTGATCATTATATAACTCTTTAGTTTTATAAACACATATGTTACATTTAGTCATGTGCAGGCTAGATGGACCGAATGGTTCTTGTACGCCAGCACATTCTATGTCTCTGTGTTTCTATTCTGCTACCCATGTACCTCTTTAGATTTTAGTGTAAGGCGGGTGTTGGAGCCATACAACATTACCCAGACTAATTTAGCTGTCCAGCTACGTTTGACATCATGACATACATGTAGGAGTAGACTAGTGTTGGTGTAATGATAAATCAGGATGTTTCCAGGACTGCCTGATCCTAATTCTAATAAATTCTGCCTGGGTTACTCCAACATCACCAAACTGCTGACAACACTCATTTGTGATAGATCACCAAAAAATTTTTTAACAAAGGGAGAAAAAAAAATAAATATATATATATATATATCAGATTTTGCCAAATACCAGCATATGGTCATTATTAACGTTTTAGTTTTAAAAACACATCTCTTTGCTTTGGTTGTATGATTGTATGTACTAAGCAGCAAGCACTCCAAATAAGTGACCATCGGTGTTATAAAGCAGTTTAACAGAGGTAAAAAAAAAGACTTCTACAAATACTACTTCCTGTTAATGCAGTTCCACACATAACATTCTACTCTTGTGTATCTGAAATGTAATACACATATGGGAGACTGGGAACACACTAAGATTTTCAGACTCTCTTCCAAAAACAAACAACTAAATAAATAAATACAAGAGAGGAAATAAGCGTAGAGGTTTTTTTCATTTGTGATTTTTTTGCTAAAAAAAATGAGGCATTGAAAGCTGAGATGGTAAAATTGACAACATTTTTCAACAGAGCTATAAATTCAGATTTTTGCTTGACACTTTATAGTATTTAGATTCCCAGTGGGGGTTTTGGATGATTAGAACCAACAAACCGGAAGATGTTTTGTCCCGGTGTTCTGACATTTCCGCCAGGAATCCATCGATTGAACGGTGCATGTGCACAAGCATTTAACCCTTTAAGGACCAGGGATTTTCCTGGGCCAAGGACCAGAGCGTTTTTCAATTTTTAATACGCGGTTTTTGAAACATAAATTTCCTCTCTCTCATTTAACGTACCCATACAAGTTATATGTTGTTTTTTAGAGGACAGTTAGAGCTTTCTTTTGATACCCTATACATAAAAATGATTTACATTTTAGTATTAAAAAATACATATAAAAGAGGAAATTTTTGAGGAAAAAAAAGTTTTTCCCCATTATTTTCCCAATAATAAGCTACATAACTAGTGCAACACTAACCCACTTATCCCCCCTAATTAACTAACTAATAAAAAACAAAAATATTGGTTCCCAAACCCCCCATAACAAAAAAGACAGAAAAAAACTCTGAAGAGTGCGATGTCAGATCAGTAAAAATCATGCAACAGGCATGCAGGGGTTAAATTTTATTAAATAAATATATTAAAATTACCTTTATTTATTCAAAAAAACTTTATAAATTGTAAAAATAAAAAAATCTGTTAAAAAAAAAACTAAATGAGGGCCATAAAGTGGAAGGAAACTGATCACAGTTAAAAACTGTGATCAGCAATGAAAGGGTTAATTTTTTTTTTTTTTTTAACCTATGTGTGTATAATTAATTTATTTTTACTTACAGGTCACTCTCTGTGCTTCACTATAAGAATGTGAAGCACAGGGAGTGAATTAGAGGCAAAGTCAGTGTGTGAACACACTGACTTTGCCATCTAATTTGCATGTTATCGCGGTGATGACTAAATCACCGCGATCACATGGCCGGAAACTGACCGATCGGGTCCAGGAGCTTTGCCTCGGGTGCGAGGCTTAGTCCTGGACCCGTTGCAGACTAGCTGGCGGTGCTCACGGAGCGCACCGCCGGCTAGACTGCATGACGAGTTAACTCGTCATAAGGTCGCTAACGCTGCGGCTCTTATGACGAGTTAACTCGTCATAAGGACGGGAAGGGGTTAAATCACCGATTAGACAGCTTGGAGGAAATGCAGACTGGCAGAAACCACGCATGAGCACTCTCGGCAAAGTCTGAGATGCCGACAACTACACTTCCGCCTCCAACGGTAAAAAATCTGAGTGATTAGACCAGAGGGGGGGGTTGAACCTCTAAAACTAACTCCCCTATTCTAATCGCTCAGATTTAACACACTGCTGGACGCGGGAAACATCATGGGAAACGTAGTTGTCGGCCTCTCCGAATTTCCGAGAAAATGTCAGAACCCCGGGAATTGCTAGGGTTGGATTCTCATCTAAAACATCAGCACTTCCAGGCACCAAATACCTAGGAGACAATATTGCCTTTTACAATGCCACTAGCCTTCAAAGAAAGCCTTCTCTCATTTCATAGAATCAAAAATCATTTTTACAAAGAGCCTGGTACAGGGGTAAAATGGCCCATATTTTATAAGATGCATGTCATTTTCTAAACCTACCTGGCAATGGTTTGTTACAATCTGAAGTATTCAGGTAAATCTGGTCGCTGACTGTGTCTCATTTGGTGAGAGGCACACAGTCGTAGAAGCCATTAGAAGAAGGAATACCAACTAGCTTCAGCCTACTGGTTTTACCAATAAACAAGGGTTATTTTACTTTTTCTTTCTTCTGAAGAAACATTTATAATTGGCTGCAGGTGACATACTGACATCATCACTGTGTGCCGAATCAGCTGTGGCAAGCATTAGGGGAGAAACAGCATGTGTCTTTTAATATACCCACCACTTCTCCTGCCAAGTGTTGGCAAGCTCATTTGTACATTTTGTTTCCTTCAAAGAAGCAAAAGTCCTTTTGAAACTTGGATGGTTCTTTAACCATTCTGTGCACAACAGAGATAGACAAAATGTGAGACACAGCCATTAGCGAGAGTAGCATTAAACATAAATACAATACTCTAGAGCAGTGCTTCTAAAACCTGTCTTCAAGGACCCTCAGTGGTCCATGATATAGAGATTACACAGTTGTATTTAAATGAGACTATATAGAACACCTGGTGTGGTTCCCTAACCATTAGGGAACCATACAGGGGCGTTTCGTGCCCATGAGTGACAGGCGTGATGCCAGTCCGGAGCACATCTGTCACTCCGAGGCACAATTTATCTTGTGTATTTCTGGGGGGTTGTGTGCTGCAAACAGCCAGCACACAAACCCCCGAAAAATACACAAGTTAAATCCGAGGGGCCGACGGCAGCTACTGGAACCATACCGGCACAAAGTATATCCAAAATTAGTTAATAATAAAAGTTGTATCTGGAATGGCTTCAGTAAGGATGACTGCCAAGATGAGTTGTAATAAAAGTTGCCAACAAATCAAACAGACGCCGGATTTTGGCAACATTGCACAGTCAAGGAGGGTGGGATGTGACCATGCCAAAACTACCTAGCTGTTTTTTGTGATCTCTTTGGTAAATTTGTTAGTTTTATTGCATCTTGGATTGCCTGCTGCAGCTTCATTTTTATAGACATCTTGGACACGGCTGCTGGTGCAACACAATTCCCAGACTTTAGTCATTTAAAAGTACTGAAGAATATGTCTATTGCCTCCATTTTCTAATATAACTATTAATATTGCCAGTTATTAAGTGCAGCCAGTGGCATTAAAAATCATTATGGCTGTGAATTTTTAATGCCACAGTCTGCACTTAATGAATGGATGTATTAATAGTTATATTGGACCTATGCCCCAAGAGCCCTGTGTTATTCAGAAAGGAAGAGGAGACAGAGAAAGTGTCTTCTAATCACAGTGTCCCACTAAACTGTCTAACTGATCATGGAGCAGGAGGAGGCCTGTGTCACAGATCTCCCATCTTCTACTCATTCTCTGTATCATCTCTGCATCCCTTTCCAATTCCTGTAGTATTGCGGGTGAACCCAAATCTCTCAGCTGACCACTAGTGAGATATGTGGAGAAAAAAAGTTAAGTAGGCAGTGTAATAGAGAAGCAGAAAATGCTTGGTTGTGGAGGGAGAGGATTTTAGCAGAATGCTTGGTTGCATAGGGAGAGGTATTAGCAGAATGCTTGGTTACATAGGGAGAGGTATTAGCAGAATGCTTGGTTGCATAGGGAGAGGTATTAGCAGAATGCTTGGTTGCATAGGGAGAGGTATTAGCAGAATGCTTGGTTGCAAAGATAGCGGTATTAGCAGATTGCTTAGTTGCATAGGGAGAGGTATTAGCAGAATGCTTGGTTGCAAAGATAGAGGTATTAGCAGAATGCTTGGTTGCATAGGGAGAGGTATTAGCAGAATGCTTGGTTGCATAGGGAGAGGTATTAGCAGAATGCTTGGTTGCATAGGGAGAGGTATTAGCAGAATGCTTGGTTGCAAAGATAGAGGTATTAGCAGATTGCTTGGTTGCAAAGATAGCGGTATTAGCAGATTGCTTAGTTGCATAGGGAGAGGTATTAGCAGAATGCTTGGTTGCAAAGATAGAGGTATTAGCAGAATGCTTGGTTGCATAGGGAGAGGTATTAGCAGAATGCTCGGTTGCATAGGGAGAGGTATTAGCAGAATGCTTGGTTGCAAAGATAGAGGTATTAGCAGAATGCTTGGCTGCATAGGGAGAGGTATTAGCAGTAGAAAGAGGGAATGTCTCATGTCATTGTACAGAGCCATTGTACTGGTGAGACCTCACTTGGAGTATTGTACGGAGTACTGGAGACCATATCTCAAGAAGGATATTGATACTTTGGAGAGAGTTCAGAGTAGGGCATCTAAACTGGTCCATGGATTACAGGATAAAACTTACCAGGAAAGGTTAAAGGATCTTAACATGTATAGCTTGGAGGAAAGACGTAACAGGGGGGATATGATAGAAACATTTATATACATAAAGGGAATCAACACAGTAAAGGAAGAGAGTATATTTATTACAGTACTACAACAAAAGGACATAGTCTTAAATTAGAGGGGCAAAGATTTAAAAGTAATATCAGGAAGTATCACTTTACTGAGAGGGTAGTGGATGCATGGAATAACCTTCCAGCAGAAGTGGTAGCATTTAACATAATTAAGGAGTCTAAGCATGCATGGGAAAGGCATAAGGCTATCCTAGATATAAGATAAGGCCAGGACTAATGAAGACATTTAGAAAATGAAGCAGACTAGATGGGCCATACAGTTCTTATCTGCCGAGACATTCTATGTTTCTTTAAAAGTAAAAATTCCCCTGACCTATAAAAAAATAACTGTTTATACAGAGATGGTTTTAGGAGACCCTGAGTTTATAAAAAAAAAAAATCAAAAGTGTGCTCCTGGATCCGCTATTTCCCTCCTCTCCATAAATGTCTCCCCCTCAGTTAAGGTTTGTGGGACCCCAAGCAGCCCCTTAATTCATGAATGTGGTAGCACCTCTGCCACTTTTATTCCTGCCCCTTTAAGAAATGTATCACCCGAGAGAGATTAGCGTAAGATAGAGCAATGTCCTCAGCTGACCTCATTCTACAGAAGACAAATAGAAAGGGGTAAAATATGTATTTACAATATAATTCATTTGCTGACATGCCATCCACAAGCATTACACTAAACAATAAAACAGCTGACACTGCCAGATCCACAAAAATCTACATTATTAAAACATATCAGATTGCCTGGACATCTACCCCTACACCAAAAGAGAAAAGCAAATAGTACTAGTGATAATGATTTATCTTCTATTGGATGTATATGATATAAAGCTACAAAGACACCATGGGGCTTTTATTTCTGTTTTTTCTTGATGAAGTAATTAAAGGGACAAGATCACTTAAACATTGTATTGTTCGTGTAGATTATGCAAAATTAACTATATACTGGGCTATCAGATTCGCATGCAAATGCACAGATTGAGAGAAAAGTGGGTTTTTAACCACTCACATGACAACTAATGTTCAGATGATGACATAGCGGCCAACATCTGTCATGTTTCCACGGACACATGTGTGTTCCACATGCTTGGAGAACGAGCATGCAAAGTGCAGCCAGGCAATGCGTAGGATGCATATATCCTCGAAGACACAATACATCTGCAGATAGATCTCCACCCAGATTAATTCATTGGTTTCTATATGTGCGTAAACGCATCCTACATACTGCCGGGCTGCACTTTATACTCTATTTCTGCAAAATGTGACCCTGGAAACATGGCCAGTGTTGGCAACTATGTAGATGTGAATTGTTTCTCCCTAGAGAGAACATCTGGGCTCCACTATGGCAGGCAGGATGGGTAGTCAACTTGCCTCTCTAGTATCTCCGGAGCTACTGCTCCACCAGCCATGAGAGTGTTCAAGTAGCAGTCCAATAAACAAAACACTTTGAACTTGTCTTAGAGGACATAGTCTTAACCCCTTAGTGACATGACTTTTTTGGCTTGTCCGACGCTTGGTGACATGGACTGTTTTAACATTTCTGAGGTGTTTGTGTTTTGCTGTAATTTATTTCTGTCTCATTTAGTGTACCCGCACAAACTATATATTGTTTTTATCGTTATAAGAAGGGCTTTCTTTTGATACCATTATTTAATAGCATATAATTTGATGTAAAAAAAATAATAAAATATGGCAAAAAAATTGAAAAAATACTTTTTTTATGACTTTTATTTGAAAAATCGTATACTCATGTACAAGAGACAACAAAAAAACACTGCTAAAAAGTTTCTAATATATGTCCTGAGTTCAGAAATAGCCCATGTTTTTATGTTTTTGTGCTTTTTTATTCATGTTACAGGGCCAGTACTATAAGTGGTGCAAAGCTATTTTAAAATCCTTTCTTTCAAAATTAGCGATAGTGACATTGTAACACTGATTTCTGTACTAAATCCATGAATGACCCCCAACATGTACATATTTTTGAAAACTAGACAACTCAGGGCATTTAACTTGGGGTATTTTGACACATTTCATGTAGCCATTTTACCACCAATCTATGCCAAAGTTTGCAGCAAAAAATCTTTTTTTTTAATTTTTCACATATATTGCAATTTAGGTAAACATTACCTTAAAATGTGAAGGGATATTTCCAAATAACACCTCAATATGTGTTCAGCAACATCTCCTGAGTACAGGGATACCACCCATGCATAGGTTTGTTGGTTTGTTTTGGGGCTAAAAGGCCACATTTAGGGGGTGCGCATTTTGGTTTTCCAACTTGGAATTCTGACATGCAGAAAACTTGTGCCCATGTCCCATTTGGGACATTTTTGAAGCCAGAAAGTGTATTCTACCCCACAAAACCATATATATTTTTAAACTAGACACCCTAGGGTATTTCAAATGGTAGTATTTTAACACTTTCCATGCACTAATTATACTACCAGCCTATGTCAATGTTTTGGGTAGTAATTTTTTTTCACATACATTGTACTTTGTGCATGAATTCACAGATCCTGTTATATGTCAGTGCCAAACAACACCTCAATATGTGTTCAGCAACATCTCCTGAGTACAGGGATACCCCCCATGTATAGGTTGGTTAGGTTATTTGGGGGTTAAAAGGCCACATTTGAGAGGTGCGCTTTTTGGTTTTCCAACTTGGAATTCTGACGTGCAGAAAACCTGCTCCCATGTCCCATTTGGGACATTTTTGAAGCCAAAAAGTGTATTCTATCCCACAAAACCATATATTTTTGAAAACTAGACACCCTAGGGTATTTCAAATGGTAGTATTTTAACACTTTCCATGCACTAATTATACTACCAGCCTATGTCAATGTTATGGATAGTAATTTTTTTTCACATACATAGTACTTTGGGCATGAATTCACAGATCCTGTTATATGTCAGTGCCAAACAACACCTCAATATGTGTTCAGCAACATCTCCTGAGTACAGGGATACCACCCATGTATAGGTTGGTTAGGTTATTTGGGGGTTAAAAGGCCACATTTGAGAGGTGCGCTTTTTGGTTTTCCAACTTGGAATTCTGACGTGCAGAAAACCTGCGCCGATGTCCCATTTGGGACATTTTTGAAGCCAAAAAGTGTATTCTATCCCACAAAACCATATATTTTTGAAAACTAGACACCCTAGGGTATTTCAAATGGTAGTATTTTAACACTTTCCATGCACTAATTCTACCACCAGCCTATGTCAATGTTATGGATAGTAATTTGTTTTTCACATTCATTGTACATCGGGCATGAATTCATAGATCCTATTATGTGTCAGTGCCACAAAACACATTAATATGTGTTCAGCAACATCTCCTGAGTACAGGGATACCACCCATGTGTAGGTTAGTTAGATTATTTGGGGGCTAAAAAGCCATGTTTAGGGGGGGTGCATTTCCAACTTGGAATTTTGACATGTAGTCAGCCTGCGCCCATGTTCCATTTGGGACACTTTTGAAGCCTGTCAAAGTATTTTACCCCATAAAACCATATATTTTGGAAAACTAGACATCCTAGGGTTTTTAAAATTGTGGTATTTTAACACTTTCCAAGTGCTAATTCTACCACCAACCTATGTCAATTAGTTGGGATGTCATTTTTTCCCCACACACATTGTAGTTCAGGCAGGAATTTTCAGATTCTGGTATTTGCCACTGCCAACCAACACCTCAATATGTGTTCAGCAACATCTCCTGAGTACAGGGATACCCCCCATGCATAGGTTTGTTGGTTTGTATTGGGTCTAAAATTCTACATTTAGGGGGTGCGCAATTCCAACCTGGAATTTTGACATGTAGTCAGCCTGCGCCCATGTTCCATTTGGAACATTTTTGAAGCCGTCCAATGAATTTTACCCCATCAAACCATATATTTTTGGAAAATAGACATCCTAAGGTATTTCAAATGGTGGTATTTTAATACTGTATAGGTACTAATTCTACCACCAGCCTTTGTAAAAGTTTGTGGTAGTACTTTTTTGGGAGGTTTTTTTCCACATGCATTGTACTTCAGGCATGAATTCACAGATTCTGGTATATGTCACTGCCAAACAACAACCCAATATGTGTTCAGCAACATCTCCCGAGTACAGGGATAGCACCCATGCATAGGTTTGTTGGTTTGTTTTTGGCTAGAAGTCAACATTTGTGAGATGCGCATCTCAAAATTCCAACTTGGAATTTTGACATGTAGTCAACCTGCGTACGTGTCCTTTATGGGATATATCTTTGAAGCCAGCCAATGTAATTTACCCCCACCAAACCATATATTTTTTTATCGGTAGACCCCCATCACTACTTGTGGCAAGGGCTCAGCAGCCACCGATACATCGCTAGATGATGTATCAGAAAGCTGAATAGGGTCAAAATCGAACCCTGAGTCCGCGGCCTCAGAATCAGTGCGTAAGCAGTGATCTCGAGCAAAGAAGGGGTTAATAGCTCTTAGAAGAGCCTATCTAGTACTGTAATACATTACAGTACAAAGAAATTAATCCATAAAACAGTACAGACAGAAAAACATACTGTTGCTGTGCAAGATTACTGCTTACACAGTGATGAATGGCAGGGAAGGGGTTAATACACAGTGAAAGACTTTCATAAAACCTGACAATTTTATAAAATGTTATTTTATATCACTAATACTGATCTGTCTCTTTCCGTCACAAAAATGTTAGTGAGGAGAGGGAGGCAGATCAATATTTGTGAATATTGATCCGACCAATTTTGATCTGACCAGGGCGAATGGTGAGCTTAATTGAGAAATCACCAAACCGCCTTTGCCACTAATTCGCTGTTACTGATCGCTATGCGCTCAGGCAGCTTAAAAAAAAAAAACTCAAATATTTTTACTTTACATGTAATCCCCTAGCGGGTATGTGTAAAAAAAATAAAATAAAAATATGCAGACAGATAAAAATTGCTTTGGCGTCAATATCATTGCGTAAGCAGTGATCGACGGCAAAGAAGGGGTTAATAACTCTTAGAAGAGCCTTTTTAGTACTGTAATAAATTACAGTACAAAAAAAATTAACCCCTAAAAAATGCACAAACGGCAAAAATAAATGCGCTGATGTGCACGATCACTGCTTATGCAAGATCAGTGGCAGGGAAGGGGTTAAACGCAGGGAATTGCTTTAATAAATTTTTTTTATTGATTTAATATTTGTGTGTTGTGTGTTTATTGTTTTTTTTTTACTTTTAGAACTTTGATCTGTCTCTCTCCCTCACTAAAAAAATGTGAGGAGAGGGAGGCAGATCATAACTGGTCAGATCAATATAGGGTTAATATTGATCTGACCAGTCAGTGGGGATGTTCAGCAGAACATCCCCACTGCCTGTCAGTGTGCCTGGCAGTCACTGATTGCCTCTGTGAAGAGGCAATCGTGTGACAGCCAGAGAGCACAGGAAGCAGGTACTTCCTGCCTCCTGTGCTCTTGCCCTTAGAAGGGCAGCGCCATCTTGGTCACTCAGTGACCAAGATCGTGCATTTTTTTTTTGTGTTTCTGATTGCCTCGACTTGCGAGGCAATCAGAAACACTTTCTGAGCATAGGAAGCGAAAGATTCGCTTCCTATGCTCATTTTTTAAATGCCCGCGTTTTAAAGGCACTGTGCCTTTAAAACCGGCATTTCGATCGCTCTCCGGAGCGATCGAAATGCCGACGGGCATTTTTTTTAGTATTGTAAGATGCTTCCATACGGAAGCATCGTTACAATACCATTAGAGCACTGAAAGCGGAAAAACTCCGCTTTCAGTGCTCGTTTTGACACAGGACGGACTAGGTCCGTCCTGTGTCACTAACGCTTCGCCACACAGGACGGACCTAGTCCGTCCTGTGTCGCGAAGGGGTTAAATTAGAGGGGCAACGATTAAAAAGTAATATCAGGAAGTATTACTTTACTGAGAGGGTAGTGGATGTATGGAATAGCCTTCCAGCAGAAGTGGTAGAAGTAAACACAGTGAAGGAGTTTAAGCATGCGTGGGATAGACACAAGGCTATCCTAGCTATAAGACCGGGAACCGGGGACTAATAAAAGTACTCAAAAAAAATTGGGCAGACTAGATGGACCGAATGGTTCTTATCTGCCGACACATTCTATGTTTCTATGTTTCTATGTTTCGATGTTTCTAACTTTCATTTTGAGACTGTCAAACTCAGATGCCGAATTTGACCTATTTTGTAAATGAAAGTCGACCTCCAGTCGAATTTTAGTGTATAGACCCCAAATGTGTGTCTCTCTCACCTTTTTTTCGTTGCCCATTTCATGATTTTAAGCAAAATACATTTAGCACATTTGTACCAAGGATTTGGAGGGCCAACTTTGTAAACGGCTTCACCATAAATAGATAGAACTTTTCTGTGCTGCTTGTTCCTGTTTTAAGGGGCGAGAAAGAAATCTTGCAGGGGGACTTGCTGTCCCTGCTGTGAAGTACAACAATAGAGAAGAATCACAGAGATCTACAATGCTTTCTCGTGGCTCTATAGGGCAGCCATCCGATGTAGCAGTTTATTCCCTCATTCTTTTCTCATCTGGTTTTTACAGTCTACTACTGAGGTCATTCTTCTACCATACTGCTTGTAAATCCCATGGGACTATCAAACTGAAAGGGTTAATGTAGTTATGAATCAGCAAGGAACCAGCATATGTTTTGACTTACAAAAAACGCAAGATCTAGTGCAACATTTTCAGAAAGCGAGGGAGGGTAATAGTGATGCAGATTGCTCGCTAGAGAAAATTGTGTAAACGGGTCCTGCAGTAGCAAAATCCCCCCCAAAAAAGTCTCAGCTCTGGGGAACATAAAACATGCGAATAATTATATTAAAAGACAAGAGAACATAATGTCTCGAACACAATTTTTCAAAAAGCTTGTTTATTGGAAGAGCTGGAACCGAGATCACAGTCCAGAGATTGTAATTTCCAGATTTACAGTAACTGTATGACGGGTATAACGGCGATGGTGACTTGTTATGTTTCTTCTTTTGGTTTTTGGGGGTTTTGATACAGTATAGAGAATGAGTGTTTACATATGGCTTAAGCCAATGCTCAGTGCAACGGATGAACCTGGGTGTGTGAGAATGGGGCACATGTTCCGAACATTTGGGGCAGGAGGTTGAGTTATATACCATGGGAATTATGTACCAGGGTGCCATTATAGTGCTATTGCACCCCCCCCCCCCCCCCAATGTGTCATCATGGGCAGGGCATGAGGAGGACAGGGCATCACATCCATATAAGAATGGTTCTGCAGGAACAGTCTAGTGAAACCAGACTTTGAGTTTTCCTATTGCTCAAATTGGATACCTTACTTGATTATTTATTTGTTGTATCTATAATGATTTACCCTGGATGTTCTCTTTCCAATTTGTATAAATATATGTTTGTATTCTTTTTTAATCTACTGTTAATTCCATTCTGGACTGGGTCCCCAGAACATACAAGACAAATCTCAATGTATTCTTCCTGGTAAAACACTTTCTAAATAAAATAATAAAATCATATTTTAAATATTAAATAAATAAATAAAATAGACAATTTTTTTTTTTTTTAAATGATTGTTATAATATAACCACTCATCTCATTCCCCCTATACCAACATCCAAATGGAAGCCTTGAAACTTAGACAACTGGAAAACAGCGCGATTAAGAGTACGAGGCATGGTAGCTCATCTAACTGACCTATCTCCCTCCTCCAGGAAGACTTGAACCCCTGACCATTACTTTTGGCTATTCTCCGGGTGTCAAGTAAGCATCCTACATGATCTGTAAGACATCTCAACTACATCTCCTTCTGTTTGCTGTACAGTACCATTGGCCAGATGAGAGACACTAGAATGCTTGTAACTGATAATAATGGTTATTGGATGTTCTGCAATTGGAATCGTTTCCCATTAGGCATGGTTATTTGTATGCCACATATGGTAATAGGCCTTTTACAGTCAATGAGAGGTAATACACGCAACAATTGAACTGCATGTCATTTTTCAAAGATGGAATATTGTATAGTGTATGCTATGCATAAACTTATAATAAATAGAAAAATAACCTTGGGCAACACTGGTCTACATCCTTCATGACTGGGTCAATCGTGATCCAGGCGCAAAGCATTTTCCATTGTGTTGGATTGTACTCACATAATGAAAGATGTAAAATGACAGTAGTTTGTATACAGTGTGTGCATAGTGCAAAAGACTTGGTTTGTTTAAATTTCTCTCTTACACAATGTCGAAAATTACTCACAGATGCCAACAGAGGAAAAAGATGGGCATCATTGTAACAGAGAATGCAAGCGCTCAACAGTGTATTCAGAGTCCAGCCCCCTAAAGCTGTGATATAGCCTTTCCCTGCATGCTCAGATTCCCCAACACCCACAAAGGGTAATACAATAACACGTGTGCAGACCTGACATGCCAAAAACAGGTTCCCAACGATGCATCACAGCTACATCACAGTAAAAATAGTATTTGCATTGATACTACTGTATTTCATTAATACTGAGGGACTATTTTATATCTTATTAGTGAAAGGGATCCGTTATCCAATATGTCCCATTTACTTCTGGTTCCAAGCATTTTGGATAAGGGATACTCACCCTGTAGTAAGTTCGATTTAATGAAATATTTAACAATTACAATTGCGTTGAGCAACTTTTTTTTAAATTCTCACTGTAATTACATGGGCAGGCTCCACATCCGGCACTGTTTTATAGTTGCCAACAGTAGTAGATTTGATGGTACAGCCCTGTTTATTGGGGGGTCCTGTCCGACCAAATCTGGGGCTGACCTGGCACGACTGCCGTCTATGCCCAGTGTTTGGCCTTCTCTGATGGGGTGGCCAAGGTGGGGGGGTTTCCAGTATTCAGCACCTTCTTGAAAGAAAGTACGGACCTCGAAGCCCTTGTTAAGTCTATATGTTTTTTTTAGGAAAACAAGATGGCAGCCCCATGCATACGGTGTCATATGTACAAGCCACATTTATTCCTACAGAGAGGAAAAGCAACAGACCGTGCTTGAAACTTGAAAATAGTACTGTCCAATGACCTGTAAATGTTCCTAAATAATTCTCTGGAAATTAGATCCACCTCTTAATAACCTCAGATGTTAGTTAAACAATGAACTTGAACTTGTGACTGCCTCCCAACCAGAATTAGCTATTTTAACTATTAGTTATACAATTCTCATCTCTGATCTTCCAAAAACTATTTCACTTTTTTTCCCAGCGTAAACACTCTACAATAAAAATATATCTATATATATCATTATCATCCTTTAGACATTAGCAACATGTTATTAAATGGGATGGACAAAAAAAAAAAGACTGACATTTCAAGAAACATCAAAAGGAACCTAAATTCAGTATCTTTTCACGGATTGTAAAGCAGTCTCCTAGCAAGGAGAGGTGATGGGTCATATGTCAAAGTGTGAAAAGGTCACACACCAATGACCATGACATGTCAGGAGGCATTGCCGTGGAAACTGGTCAGCGACTGCTCTGGGAGGTGCTCGTAAGATGGTCCGTAACCAATTGTATTTATTACGACACTTCTCCTTTTATAAGTATTCACGGTGAGGACTTCTAGTTCCATATCAACTGAGTTAACCATGGTAAATCAATAAATATGGTTCAGGACTAATGTTATATAGAGCTTAACAGCCTTTTAAGGATGTTTGGCCTCTAATGAATTGTTCTCCCCATCACAGCCAAATGCTACCATGTATAACTATAACTTAGCATACCAAAGTGAATCACTGTGTCACTTTAACCCCTTCGGGACACATGGTGCTTGTGTCCCAAACGACGCAAGCACCAAAACGTCACGATTTGTTCCTGGCCACAGATCACAAGATGATCGGTAGACAGGAACACTATGGCAGAGACCCGGTCAGGGTCTTAAAAGACCCAGTGGGTCCCTGCCAAAAAATCACGAGACCTCACGACGTCACGTGTGTCGTTACGGAGGCGTGCCCGAACCCGGAAGTTCGGGCACGGTGCGATTTAGAGAAATGTAGCCGGTGCTCATTTTGAGCAAAGTGGCCTCAGATGACAGGTGGGATCCCGCTGCAAATGCCTACAGCGGGATCCGAGAACATCTTATCACGGGGAGCTGCAATGAGCTGTTTAACACAGGACGTACTATGCCGTCCTAACGACTTTTAGGCACTTAAAATCAGGACGACATAGTACGTCCTAACATCACGAAGGGGTTAAAGTACTATTTTATTTAGAAATAAAATACTAAACACATTACAATCCAATGCCTCAGAGATACTTGGATAGTTATGATAGCCCCAATATTTTGTCTAAAAACGTTAAGATTTTCTCCATAACATGGGCATTCCCGGCGTCTCCCCCGAGACGCAATCAAAGAACTCTCATGGAAATGTATCGGCATACTCATTACCCATGTGCAGGATGTCAGTGATATTAGCAGTGACACCACACAACTGTCTCACTCTCCCAGTCACTTCTTTCAAAAAAGAGAGGAGAGAAACTCTTGACGAGATTCCCGCGGAATGCCTGCATGCATTTGTATCAATAATAAAAACAAAAACACGTACAGTCTACAGTTTAAACACTACTAGATGCATTAATTTCAATGTCTGGAGCTTCCCTTTAAAGAGCTAGTTGCTTTTGGCTCATCATCGTAAACTATAAGAGTTAATGTAAATCAGTGTTGGGCTGCATCAATGTTTCTTTCAAAACTCAAAGCTTTTAAACAAATCCCCAACTTAGATTTGGAGCTACTGGTTGCGGTACTTATAGATGGACTCCGCCAGCAGCTGTTGTCAACAGAGAGGGATTAAGTATATAATTTTTTTTTATTAAGTCAGCTAAAGTGAAGGATTGAATGCCACCCAGACCTGTGTGGCCTCAAATAATCTCACAGCTTGACCTCCTGAAGCAGGTCTGACTCTACATTACCTACAGTACATATATAACTCAAGATTAACTATGTGAATTCAGACCGGGAACTTAATTAACTGAAACTGATACTGTGAGAGCAAATGATCATTTCCCAGCTGCCGGCTGAGTTTTTTTCCCCTGCTCACCATCCAGGTGGTACCAGACCCTGCTGGGAAAAAAACAGAAAGAGAGAGAACAGGAGGACAGAATGAAAATTAAAGTTTGGAATAACTGATTGCTGATTGCCGAACTAAGTTATGACCAGGGGGTCGGATGACAAATAGTGTATATTTGTAAAAGGAGAGGGCAGTGTGGAGTAATGATTAAAGGTCTAGGACATGTAATGAATAACAAAAATGATACCCAAAAAAATGTAATTCTGAATATTTTTCCTGTAACTGAGTTTTTTTTTTTTTCTTTTTTCTTTTTTTTACAGTGGGCACCTGCAGCTAATTAGTAGTAGATCAGTTTCCCAGATCCGAGAGCATCTGCAATCCAGTGAAGCAGAAGAATTATCTACAGTTCACTAATAGAGATGTACTAAGTTGTGATAATGTTGGCGAGCTTTCAAACTCTTATTATTTGAGCTCTGTATCCCTGGTAACATCGAAAACAGTAAACACAGTTAAAGGAAAGCCGTCGCCTAAACATCCAGGGAATGGTGAGATTAGAAAATGATTAGCAATGCTCTATATGTGTGTTGGCAGAACTGCATGCAAATGCATAAATTAACAGAAAAATGTGTTTACATGTTCATTGGAAAAATCTGTAATTTGTATATCAAGCCTCAAGATGATGTCCATAGACCACAGGCACATTTAAAACACTTTTTTTTTTCTAATTTCCTATATTTACTTTCAATTCTGTTAATGCGATGTATACATAATATACAATACATACATTTAAATGTATATATACTATAATAAGGTACACCGACATGTACCAGCCATAACATTATGACCACCTGCCTAATATTGTGTAGACCCCTTTTGACGCCATAACAGCCCGTCGAGGCATGGACTCCACTAGACCTCTGAAGGAGTGCTGTGGTATCTGGCACCAAGACGTAGCAGATCCTTTAAGTCCTGTAATTTGTGAGGTGGGGCCTCCATGGATGGGACTTGTTTGTCCAGCACATCCCACAGATGCTCGATTGGATTGGGATCTGGGGAATTTGGAGGCCAAGTCAACACCTTGAACTCGTTGTTGTGTTCCTCAAACCATCCCTGAACCATTTTTGCTTTGTGTCAGGGTGCAAGAGGCCAATGCCATCAGGGAATACCGTTTCCATGAAAGGGTGTACATGGTCTGCAACAATGCTTAGGTAGGTGGTACGTGTCAAGTAACAACCACATGAATGACAGGACCCAAGGTTTCCCAGCCGAACATTGGCCAAAGCATCACACTGCCTCCGCCGGCTGGCCACCTATCAGTAGTCATAATGTTATGTCTGATCGGTGTATATACAATATAGATATCTTTTTTATTTTCTATATTCACAGAATAAACCATGTTTAGGTAGCAGAGTCCCTTTAACAGTAGCCCGTTCAAAAGTTTTCCAAATTGAATGTGTTTAAACTTTGCTTTCGCACATTTGTTACATTATAATTCTTATTATTGGGTAGGACCTCATTTTAGATGTTGATTATATTACTGGTAAGTATACAATACATTATTATGTTTATTATGGAATTCACCTAAGTACATTTTTTGTATTTAAATTGTTACATATTGTTTGTGTAAACAAGTTAATTCCTAAGGGTTTCTCATTAATTCTATAGATCCAACCGGTGATATCACCCTGGTTACATTCAGAGTTAATTGCAGGGTAATAAATAAATCTATTGAATTATAATGGAGTTATTAACTGATAATAATAATTACAAAAAAGTCTCATCGCCTATCAAATGTCTAATTGTGATTATACAAACATTATGGGACCTGGTCATCTGTTTCTCGGCGTTTTCAAAATTTCTTTAATACTGTCGATGAGCTCACCGTAGAAATCACTGAAATATAATCATGTTCCAAGGCAAAAACATATGGGCATTTTGTAACGAGTTGAAAATTCAACGATACTTTTTTTTTTTACTTAGGATTTGTCTTTACTGGTAGAAACTTTATTGCCCAAGCCATCTGAGAGTCATTAAGGGACGAGGAAACATTCCAGGATTTTTACCGGCAGCGAAAGAAAAACATGTTCATTTAACATATTTATTATTACCAATCGCCATGTACCAATTGAACTCGGGAAGCTGCTCCATAATTGGACTTTGGCGTTGTGTAATCATGGAACAGTGAGCAAAAAAATACCTCTAACTGAAAGCAAATGTGACCCCCCCTTTAAATTTCTGTAGGTGAATGAGATTCTCTCCTGTGTCAATAGTTTCTGCAACTTGAGCACAATACTACAGGAATCTGCTAATGTTTCTCAAATTCATTGATCAGATGTTTGCTAGGTTGAGCCTCCCAATTTGAGGCCCTCTTGAGGGTTTTAAGTGATCCCCAGCTTGCCTGCAAAATTCATTGACGAATTGAGGGGAGGAAGAGAGCCATCTGGGATTCTCGGGTAATAGGAGGTGCTGTGGACCTTGAAGTCTATGACGCAGAATGTCTACGACATTTGATCAGTCTGATATATATGGTGAGTATTTTGCTTGTCGAGTCCTCCCTAGCAGAGGTGGGTTGCTAAGCCCAATCGTAACGCAGTACGGTCTATTCACTAAACAGTGAAATGTGGTGAACCTACAAGGGAATAGTAAGTTTGGTAGCTTTTTCCAACCTGGATAATAATTTTTCATTGCTTGTTCATCCCAGTGAAGAGACCTTCGTATTCAGACAGAAGAAGACTAACATCCATTTAGGTCAATCTTTTCAAACATCCTGGATCTGAGTGTCAGTCTGAGCAAAAAATTTACTTCTGTCCAGTTGAAAGATTGGATACAGTGCAGACATTTTAAATAGAAATGAAAGAACACTTATAATGTACCTTATCGAGCCCTCTTTGCTCCATATAGCTCTAGCTATATGATATTTAGAATTTGGGGTCAGAATAAGCAATATCTGACTCATCGGAGCCAAAGATTCTAAACAACATGTCCGCTCTTTAATGCCTACACTTGATGTAACCTTTCAACTAAACATAACTTCATTTTTTCCGACAGTTGTGCTGTAAATAATTCATGGTCTGTACTATACATATACCCATAGAAAACGTATGACGTAATAAATAGATAAAGACCATTGACATCAAAATATAAGATGTATAACATGAAACCCTGTTTGAAGATTGATTGTAACTGGAAGTAAGTTCAAGTTATCCATTACTGGAGAAGCCGCCATCTTGAACTGTGATAACTACACATGACGTTATCGTATATTCCTTAGTTAGTAGTTTCAGAAAGACCCCAGCAGGTTCCTGAAATGGCTTTTCTATGGGAAAATTTCAATTTCTATACAAAGCACTCCTTTGTGGGAAGTGAGAGATCCGAATGTTTTTGGAGACTTATGGGAAATTTGCGTAAAGATTTGTCAATGTTGCTAATTGAACAAAAATGATCCCTTTGTTCCCCCAACTAACAGATCTTTTCAAAGGGTTTTTTTTAAAAACTTTTATTGCATATCATTAAAAACTATGTTTTAGGATTTATTCCACTTGACATAGCCTATAGACTGAGGTCATCCTTTTCTCTTTAGATCTCTTTGGTACCAAAGTCTCATTTACTAATTATAAGACCTCTGATTGCAGATGCTGAATATTCTCCGTAACAAGGGTCCAAATTAAAGAGCTCAAAGTCCTACTACTGGGATTTACATTGGAAGCCCCACCAATTCCCTATACGCCACATGGGAGATACTTAACCACTTAGGGTTTTTTTTTTTTTAATGATGATTCAAGGCTTTATTGTGATCTGTACAATGTTAGTGTTGTTTCTCAACCCATTGCTAAATACCAGAATAGACGATTCTAATGGGACTCTGTCACCTAAACATTGTTAACCCCTTCCCATATCAGGATGTACCATGAAATACAGGGCTCCTCCTGAGTTTGGGAGCTCTGAGTTTTGTGCCGTTGCACCGCCACTGAGGCTGTCAGTGCAACTGAGCATGCACATAATGCTAAGAATGCACAGTAGGCATCCTCCGGTGTCCCAGACACCAGAGAATGTGATATGGACCAAAAAGCGGGAGAAAGGTAGAGCTTGGTGGGACAGTGGGAAGAATTGTCCTACACACAGCAGGACAGGGGGGGGGGGGGGGGGCTGTATAATTTGCATATTAAGTCACAAAGTGATTTTATAAACAGGATCCCTCACTTTTAAATTCTGACAACACATAGATAATTTTTTATTCTCTACATTCACAGCTTAAAGGGACACTCCCACCCAAAACATGAAAAGGTTTTTTTTTTTTTTTTATGTCTATTGTTTCAGATATGTCCTTTGTTTTTGTTATGTGACTTCATCACATACAATATGTAACAAAACTAGTGTGACTGGGTGCCACCACTTTGTGAAATATAGTGTTTTTGGATGCCACCCCCTAGTGACTTTACACCACAAATTTCTCACTTCGGGGCTGGAGACACAGAATTCTGACCATAGACTTGCATTGAACAGGAGAGTAATGTAACTATTACATCACAAGGGGGCAGAGTTAGGATCCTCTTTGATCAGGTTAATCTCCTCTCTTTGTGTTGGAAGGCAAGTAAAAAAAAAAAAGTTGTACATGGTCACGTAGTCCTGCCCACTAAGATACACACAGGAGCTAGTAAGAGAGCAGGGAAACATCTTATGACATCATCATGCAGGTTTTGGCTACAGTTGTAAAGTGAGACTGGCTGGAAGACTTTGGACGATATTGCATCATGGGAAACATTCACAAAATGGAGCCAGGAGATAAACACTGATTTTTTTTCCCCTTTTAAATGCAATTAATTCAATCAAATAACAAATAACGGTGGCTTTTGATGTATATATGTGTTTGTTTTAAAGGACCAGGTTATCTAGTTACATCTTATTTAAGTGGTATCGTTCCTTTAAACAATGTTTAGATGACGGAATCTTAAACTTAAATTTAACCAAACCATTGCTTGCACCGTGAATGTAGAATTCCATAGAATAAGATCAAAATGTATTTTAAATGTGTCTGTAGTGCGTCTTGTTAATGATGTTGATGTTTTTTGGCTTGATACGACAATGACCTACTCCACCAGGAAATGTGTCGTTTTCATCGCAAGCCACAAAATGATGTCATACACTGAAATAACACATTTATTACTCTCAATCTATGCATTTGCTTGCAATTATGCTAGCATAATATAAAAACCATGCATATATGTCTGTATGAGTAATTTAACATTACTAGGCAGCAACAATGAGGGTGAAACTCTATAGCCCTAAAAAAATGGCCGTCTAGAGCACTAGAATAAGTAGAAAATAAAATTGAAGAAAAAACATAGTAGAAGTATAATCCAGCCAGAAATAGGAACACAAATCCAAAGAGAAAAAAAGAAAAAAAAAGAAAAAGAGAAACACCTATTAACAATAGAAAATAAACACAGCCAACGCATTTCACAGTAAACCACTTAATAATAGGACAATAAACTAAGAGCCCTCCAGGTATGGAATCCTTGATAATCATGTGTAATTGCTAGTCTTTAAACAACATCATCAGCTAAATTGAACTAAATACAGTATTTATTTGCTTACCCAGCTCATTATTTGAATGTAGGGGTATGAGAAAATAAATACTGGGCCGAAATGTGATATTAGCTGCGTTATAAGAAAAGAGAGAGAAAGAACGCACTAAGTTATTGCTACC
Source organism: Pelodytes ibericus (assembly GCA_036172795.1). Classification (NCBI taxonomy): domain Eukaryota; kingdom Metazoa; phylum Chordata; class Amphibia; order Anura; family Pelodytidae; genus Pelodytes; species Pelodytes ibericus. Next base: position 75,255,015 of record CM069865.1, on the reverse strand, counting down.
ACGGATATTGTAAGAAAAATATTCCAAGTCCGTTGTGGGAAACTCGGAGATTTATAACCCTCCATCTGGAATGTAAGAAGGCCATTTATTCTAGCCACGTTAATAAAGATAGAATAGTGCAGCTGTTGGAATATTAGATTCGATTATTTTGCCAACATAGGCTTAGAGCTGTAGAAAATGCACATTTAATGTGATTTTATTGGTATCCCATCAGATTATCTTTATATATATCATAATTCGGGTAGTCAGGCCTCACTTTAATACAGAACGCATTAGAAAATTGCTCACAGTGGAGACAAAGAATTTATACGGATTATTTGTTTACAGGAATTTACTGAGTTTTACATTTACATTTACACATAGCCTGAAGTTGTGTACTGTCCTTTTCGGTTATATATTGAGATCATTTCATAGAATTTCCATAATAGTTTTTTTTTTTATAAAGGGAATCTGTCAACCTAATCATTGGTAATACTGTAGAGAATACAACAAAAATATATGAAAAATGATCTATCAGTTTTGGGTGAATGAAAACAACAAGAGAAGATGGGTTTAACATGTGTCTGTGTCTCCTACTTATGACATCACCTTGTGGCCTGGTATGCAAATGACATATTTCCGACTGAAAATTTGAGAATTTGCACATGGAGTCACAAGGTGATGTCATAAGCATGAGACATATTTTATTTATTTGCCTGCAGTTCTAACACAATTTTTAGATCATTTTTCAACATGTTTGATTTTCTACCAGGGGGCGTTTCGTGCCCCTGAGTGACAAGCGTGATGCCAGCCCGGGGCACGACTGTCACTCGGGGGCACGACGTCTCTCGTGTATTTCCGGGGGTTTGTGTGCTGAGAACAGGCAGGTACACAAATCCCCGGAAGTACACGAGTTACATCCGAAAGGCGACGCCAGCTGCGAATTCGGCAAACTCGTATTCTTTTAGTGCTTGTCGAATTGGCAACAGAGTGAGTGAATTTGTAGCTGGCGTCGCCTTTCGGATGTATTTACGGGGTTTGTGTGCTCTCTGTTTGGAGCACACAAACACCAGAAATACACAGCGCGGCTGCTCCGTGCTCTGACGCACACCTAGAACATACGGCGCATCCGCCACTGTTCTCTACATTCACAGAAGATTTGTCAAGCCCAGTTTAGGCTTACAGTGTCCCTTTAAGTCAAACGATCCATCTTGTCAAATCTTATAAAATAAGAAATACTCGAAAACTCTCAGGCAATGTGAGAAAACGTACACTTCCAGTAAGCTATCACTTGCTGCATTTCAGAAGTTAATCTTTCTGTTTTATAGATTCCATACAGTGCTCTAAGCAGCTTGGGATGTTTATAAAATGCCTAAGCCAATGGCTAACAAATATTTGTAGATTTTAGTAGCCAAACAGACCAATTTAGGAGCCAACAGAGTTACTTTTAGGAGCCAGAGGAATGGTGCTTCCATAGAGTTCTATGTATAACTATCCATAACTTTGGGAGCCAGCATTTGGGATTATAAGAGCCACCAGTTGGGTTTATAGGAGCAGAGGCTTCCTGGATCCTAGAATTTAACCTAAGCAAGTTACAAATTAATTGTGGTACTTCAAACTAGACATGTGCAAAACTAAAATTTTCGTTTAGTTTTCGTCCATTCGGACGAAAATGTTATTTATTTCGTCTAAAATCAATTTCGTTCATTACTGCATAAGTTTCAGACGAAATTCGTTCATTATTTTCGTTTCGTTTTATTCGTTCGTATGAATCAATTGACCTACACATTCCATAAACCGAACGTCTATAAACTGAATGTCGTTTGGTTTATAGACTTTCGGCTTATGGAATACATGTAACGCTATTGGCTTTCTATAAACCGAACTAGAGTCCCCATTCATACGAATAGGTCAATTGACCTATTCGTATGAATTGGGACTCTATTTCGGTTTATAGAATAGCAATAGCATTACATGCATTCCATAAACCGAAAGTCGTTCATTATGTCGGTTTATGGAATGTATGTAATGCTATTATTGCTATTCTATAAACGACTCTATTTCGGTTTATAGAATGCCAATAGCACGAATGGACGAATGAACGAAAGATTTTCGTTTATTTTCCATTCGTTCATTCGGCTTTCGTTAGTTTAGCTTATCGTTATTCGTTTTTTGGACGAAAATGCTATTTTCGGACGAAAATGCATTCGTCCGAAAAAACGAATGCACATGTCTACTTCAAACATTGCCTGGAATGTCAGGGATCAATTATGCACGTAGCATATATTTATCTATATAATTGTACATTATTTCTCTATCTCCTGTAGATCTAGAATGTCACTTTACACATTTACACAAATCACACATTGAAAACCAGCTAATTTGCATATCAAGCCACGGGTGATGTCATAAGCAGAAGACTCCCTAGAAACATTTAGAACGCTTTTTTTTCTCCTAATTTACTTCGAACACAATGTATAGCTCAGTTTCAGCCATTTTTTATTCTCTACATTCACAGTAAAAACAATGTTTAGTTGAGCCTGTCCCTTTAAACAATGTGGTATGTGAAAAAGACTGTATGATACAAAAGTTACTTGGTTTACTGTATCTGCTTCCAAATAACTATTATTTATTCTGTATAAGATATATAGTAACATTTTTGAATGCATTGTGGTAAATGACAAAATACACAACTCTTTTGATTAAACATTTTATTCTCCCTACTGTGAGGACATAAATTAACAGTAACATTATATGTAGATCTCTGCATTCTTCCAGACTTAACAAACTCTGAGCTCTCAACTAATTATATTACTTTCCCCATGTCTGAAGCCAAACTGGCTCCTTTCTTTGGTCCACTGAAAAAGGTGGGCACCCTTACAAAATCAAAACTTATCTTCTTCCAGATCTCTGACATGGCTGATTGTAAAGGGACAATTCCATTTATATTTTATTAAAGGGAACACTTTAGCCAGTCGAGTCTGAGAAAAAGCATACTTATTCATCATGTCTGAAGACACAATTAGACCACTTCATTCAACAAAAGCTCAAAGGGAATCAAAGGAAAACGTAAGTGGATACAGGTAATTTTAAAAGAATAGAAAAAAGTTATAAAGATCTACACAAAATGTACAAAAAAAAAACTATGCTAGCCAGAATAGAAATAGTTGTTCAATAAATTCAATTATGGAAGAGTCGAGCCAAATACTCTTTTTTTGGGGGAGGGTTAAAAGAAAAGTGTTTATTTTGTGAAAGATGATGGAATAATTTATTTGATTCCATAAAATCAAGTAAAGGGTCAGAAGCAGTTTAATATCAATTGTTTAATTTTGACCAAACACAAAGAAATACATTTAAATATTAATGTAAACATTATTAGATCTAGCTATTCCTTCCAGAATTTTTTTTTTTTTAGATAAAAACTGTAGTAATGCAGTCATTTTAGTAATGCATTTTTTTTTTATTCTCAACACTTCCTTTCTAGTAAAAAGTGCAAATATAGTGTAATACAGAGTTATTATTGTAACTATAGCAACAAGCCTGCCTATTTCTTCAGTCCCTTCTTATTAGCTGTTACTGAGTTGATTTTTTTAAAGGAAAAATCTGGCACTTGGCATTGTACAACATACACATGTACAACATACACACAACACATGTACAACATAAAGAAAATCAAAAAGAGGAAGAGATGCCCCTTTAAGCCTAGAATATTGTTTTTGCGTTGGTCTGTGGTATTTTCATGTACAGATATTTAACGCACTGCAGGTACACTCAGTGTCAACAAATGCAAGCAGCGCCACCATCAAATTCAAAGGTAGTAAAGTGAACTGCATCCACAATATTTCAATAATCCATTATACATTTGTATAATGTATTTATTTTATTTTTTAGCAAGATGTATTGGCTTCATGTGCTCCCTTGTTTTATTTGTCGAAAGAGGTCTAACTTTTTGTAAAATATTTTTACATAGTTAAATTAATGATAACTTCCACTTGAACCCACTAGATGGCAAACTATACTCCTATGTGAAACATGAACCGCTTGAATAATTTATTCGGGATGGAGAGGACATCTCTATGATCTAACAATGACAGACAGCACATTGATGATAGGTGAGGTAGTAATGTGCATTGACAGAGTAGTATTAGTAATAACAGTAAGTAGTTGATACATTCGTCCCCCCATAAACATGTCCCCATCTTTTACCTGAAGAGTCTTCATATTTTACATAAAATTCATGGATACAAATAAATACAATCTAATAAGCGAGCTGACTACATGACCCAAGATAACTAGCTCTCCAGGCTCATCTCATAATGTCATCTCATCCAAGAACCAGTCTTCTGAGTCTGGAAAGCAATTTAACATATTAAATATATATGTTTTAATCATGGTTTTGGACTTCCCCTTACTGACATTTTGTTCCTGCTTTGAGGTCTATAAATCTCTATCAATACGATGGAAAACAGGCTCGTATATTCCGACGATTGATACCAAGTTTAAATTCCATTTGGCTCTTTCCAGGAAAATCCAATGCAGCCTGCTATCTACGTGATATCAACTCATTCTTTATCTGCCTCTACTTTCACAGGTATTAATTAATTCTTTGCCTTCTGTCCACAATTCTTGTCTTTTTTTTAGAGAGCAACGTGAAGAGTGGAGATTAAACCAGTTCACCTTTAGAAAAAGAGGTCTGCGGATAAGTGATTAATCCATTCTGTCAAGGAAAAACATGCATAGAAAAGATCAATCCTTTTTCATTGAAAAGTAGACATTGGGAACAGAGATACAAACCCTTTAGGGGCCCAACAGCACTGTGGTGAAACGCAAAGGGTACTCACATTACCGGAAAAAAAGCTAAATAACAACATTTACTTTTCCAGCCTGGAAATCATCATTATAGCTCTGTAAAATATATAGTAAAATTCCTGAAACTAGGCAATATTTCTTTGATGGGAGTTATTGTCTTCCAATTTCCAGTATTTACAACAGAGGCTGTAATTAATTATTTTATTGCTGATTTGTTTTTGGTTTTTTTAAAGTCATTGTTTTATTCAGTATTTAATTAAAATGCCATTTTTTGGATCCAATAAAAGTGATATCATATTATATGTTAGTATTACATGTATTTTGTAATTATTGGAGATTTATATATTTACACACATTATTGTCATCAGCACTGTATTTTAAACAGGTTCATGGTGCGTAAGTGCGTAAGTCTACTGAATTATGATTTTTTTTTTTACGCAAGCAATTTTTCTCAATTTATTTAATGATCATGTGTTTCAGCGGTAGTTCGCCTTTTTTGTAATAACCTGAAAAATAAGCTTTATACAATTATTGGATTTATACATTTATTTATTTATTATATAAAAAAAAAGGCTTTAAACAAGTTAACTTATGTCTAACAGAAACAGCACTAAATGTGAGCAAAAAACCCCCATAAAATACAAGATGGTGCTTTGTGTGCCCAATAACACAAAACTTAATTAAAACATAAGGCCGGAAATTTGAAATACAATACAATAGCGATTTATTTGATTCTGTTTTAGCTGGACAATCACACAGATCGTAGGCGTACTAATATACCACTTTTTGTGTATACATTCCATGTGGAGGAAATCTATAAAAATATTCAAACTGCCAATATCCACCAAAGATTACAAAATAACAGATTCATTTATTTTTTCTTAATAAATATATTTGTTTTGTTTTGACAGTATGTTTGTAAAATGTTTTCTATATGTATATAGTAGGATTCGAATAGTGTTAGGCATCCCTGCTGTTTCATACAATGGCCACCATTCTGAACCCAATATTTTTTTTTCGTTTGTCATCTCTACTCAGTAGACTCCTCTCGTTAATGATTTTGGGACTTGGTTCAAGCCCAGAATTCTAGCATTGTGCAGCAGACTGCAAGCTTTAGAGAACGTTGAGACTCTAAACAGATTTCAAGATCTATTCTAGTTCCTCACGTGTGTCCTACGGAGGTCAACCAACCCTTCTCCACACGCCACCTCTCTGTGACAAAAATTGGGCAGGGCGTACTGATGCATGGCCCCTCATAGGGGTTGTTTCTAGGTGCCAACTCTGCCACACTGGAAATCATACTGGTATAAATATTCTTTACAACCTAAAAACGCAAAAGAAACTGTACACAAACAAGCATCATCAAAAGGACTCAGCCAAGGGATAAATGCTGCCTAATTAACATCTCTCCCTCTCTGACTCTAGCTGTCTCCTGTGGCTCTCCAGGGAATTGCAAGTAAGAAGAAAAGTAGAGACTAAAATGTATTAATTTTGAAGAATAAAAAAAGTTCAATAAATTCCTTTCGAGAATTAGGCAATTACAAATATACAATCACACTAATACACACAAGCACACTCTTGCACATAACTCTCACTAATACACACAAACACACTCTCGCACATAGCACTCACTGATACACACAAACACACTCTCACACATAACACTCACTGATACACACGAACACACTCTCGCACATAACACTCACTAATACACACAAACATACTCTCACACAAACACATGCACTAATATACACTCAAGGAAAAAGTGACACTAACACAAACTTAGTGCAAAACAATCAGTGAAATAATAAACCAGTGAAAATAATAAATAAATATATACTCCTCCTCTGGCACTGCAGCACCCACTTAAGTGCTCCTCGGGCACTTGGTACAGTAGAAAAACAGAAAAAATTGTACCAGGAAGAGAAACAGGAAAAAATAATAGTGCAGCACAGTAAATTCGATTGGATATAATTATAAGTGCTAAGGCGATACACTCACAAACGAGAAAAAAATTCGTTCTCATCAATGAAGTATGGTCATTCTGTTTAATCCATCATCTCAAAAACATATTAAAAGACCATTGCGCAGTGGCTGACAAAATAATTTTTAAAACCAAATAAACGTACAGAATATTAAAGCACAAAAAGTGCAACTTGAGTAAAAAAAGTTCTGATGGGTAGACCTCTTTCCTGCTGCCACCAGGATAGGGAACTCAGGTACTACTTCCGAAGTTTAAACAGCTTGGATCCACTCTCCACTTATAATTATATCCAGTTGAATTTACTGTGTTGCACTATAATTTTTTCCTGTTTCACTTCCCGGTACATGCGCCTTCAATTTTTTCTGTTTGACTAATATACACTCACACTGACACACACAAACAAACTCTCGCAAATAACCCTCACTAACACACTCACTATCACTACTCGGTCCTGGGCATTCCTTTTTGGGACAAAAATGCTTACAGACACAGTTCGGCTCTTTCATCGAAATTCTTTAACCCTAACCTTGTTTGACTTATCCTGAAATGAACTTTGGCTCAGTTTCATTTGTCCAAAAAAACAAAAATAACAGGGACATTTCGTCCAAAAATGAAGTAAATGGACAAAATTCAGTTTGGTCGAAGCAAATTGAATTTTTTTTCCAAATGCGTTCTACCATCTTCTTGCCGTTAGTGTCCATTGAAGGTAGTTTTTTTTTTTTCCATTTATGCAAAAGGCCAGAGAAAACCTTATTTTTAAAGTTTAGAGGCTTTAATGCTTCCAGTGACAAAAAAAACAAGGTAGTGGGACTCTAAGTAAAGAGATTGACGGGGTACAGTTATTAAAGGACAGTGCTGAGGCGAGTTCTACAAATCAGCAGAAACATTCCGTTGGTTGCCACGGCGATTACGCCATATTTTCAGAATTTGCCCCTAAGATGCACAGACCCCAATAAAACCCTGTTGCAGTCATGGAGACGTGATTTTTAATGTACTGTCACAAAAAAGCATTGTACTAAAACTCTGAATAAAAAATATGCATGAGCTGTCTCTCTTTTTTGCAAAATAATGTGGTTATTCCAGAGTTGACTTTATAAATATATATCAGGCAGGCTAAATGGAATGGCTGGCAGGGTAGCAATATAATGAATAAACTCTCCCTCTCCCACCCGCGGTATATCCTGCTGTGTTTGCCTACTAATATCTTTCATTACACTGAGAGGCCCAGAGATGGTTAAAACAGTGGTGTGAGATTAACAAGTTGCTGAATTTACACAGCCTGGAATCAATATTATTTACCCAACGTTTTAGAGATCTACACACCAATGGTGTTCCGTTCCCAGAGCAAAATGTTGAGCTGTCTAGGTTTCAGCCACCATTAGATGCCTACGGCTGCCCACTGGCTGTGTCGCAGAGGGCTGGAAGGTCGGGGGAGAGGGGGGAGGAATGGGTCCTATTATATACAATCTCCAGGAGAGGCTTGCCGCTTGTTCAGAGGTTAGCATTCAAGGCTATCATTGGTGGCACTACAAGAGGAAGATGGGGAGCAGTAAATGTTCCCAAAAGCTTAGCGCCTGCTCTAAAAACGTTGTGATATTCCACATTTGAGCCTCCTGAAGATGACGTTTACAGACACGAGTGTGAATAAGATTCTAAACAGTGAACATCAAAGGGCTGACATAAGTTCACCACTCATCCAGCGCTGATCCTAGAGCTATTGGCCTATCAGAAGGGAAGTATATGTAGGTGATACAGTTATGTGGGACATCCAACCATTCCTTCATTGTACAAGAACTACGGAACTGACAGGCAAGCAGGGGTTCTACTACCAGAATTCTCCTACTTTTGATGTCCTCAAGTGCCCTTTCATCCCCACTACTTTATTTCATACCTACTTGCTCCAGGATCTGTCCCCATTGTTGACCCCACTGGTGTCATACTAGCTTTCGTGAGTGTCCTCTTATTGGCTAGCTGTTATGGATAAGCAGCCAATGAGACAGAAGCATTCAGAGACTGAAGCTGTGTGAAGGTACAAGTCAGTTAAACCTACATTGGTATAATGGAGTGCCTGGCCCTATCCAGTGTTAGAATGCATTAAACAAAAAACAAGAAAGTTGCTACATTCCGCAAATAAAATGTGTCATGTCACATATCCTCCTATTGTCTCTATGTAAATAAAATTCTTTCCGAAACATACATTTATTGGAAAAGGAGCAATCAGCACATAATGCATAGAAAATCCATACAAAAGATATGTAATATGCACACCAAGTGTGCCCCTGTCTAGAGGACGGACTGGAAAACAGAATACATCTCTTTTTTTTTTTTCTTCTGCCAAATTAAAGATAAATTAGGAAATGACCCTGTAGGTTCCTGTGTGCTATGTACTGAGAGTGGATTGACAGAAGCAGTTCCAGATATGGCCACAAGGAGGAGAGTTATAAAATAAAACTTGATTTTGAAGAAGAAATAATGGCAAAATTGTAAAAGTAAGATAAATTAGGTCTATTTTAATGACATTGACTTTTAAAATCATACTTCTTTCTTTTTTTTCTGTTGAAAATGTGATTAGTCATAAAAAAGCACTAGGACACATACTTTTCCTAGTAATCATGTAAGACCTGTGGTAGACTAACAAACAAGAGCTGGTTCAGCTAACTCTAATAGCAAGGTCGTGATTGAATAACAGCTTGGCCAACAGAAGAGGGTGTCTGTCGGTAAAAAAAAAAAAAAAAAAAGCTGATAATTTTTAGCTGATACAGTCCCTTTAATGAGTTTTAGCATGTTGGAATTATTCCTTCCTCCTTAAGACAGCACTGCTCCTCTGGCAAGGTTCCTTTTTTCTTGTGGAGTGTCATGTGGTTTTCTTTTCTCCAAAAGAATGACAAAATAAATAATAACTACTACTGTTTATTAAACAAATAAATCATTGTATCAACATAACGTCCAGCTCACTCCCACACCCTTTATCGAATCGCTCAACACCAACAAGAATCCAAAACAGTCATCCATGAATTCTACCTGTCTGATACAGTGCCACCCCTTTATCTTCACCTCTGGTATGATCATTCCTACCCTAGTCATTTGTGTTTCACCGGTTTTTCCTCTGGGCCTGTAAGAGTGAGAGCAGGACTCTCTCTTGTGTTTCACGTTTCCCCAATTAACCTCCAAATTGCAAGACTGTAAGGCTTATATCTCAATAATCTTTCCATAAGTTTTGTTTAATTGAAAGATTGCACCAAGTGCAGGCATTTTAAATATAAATGCATCAATGTAAGAATACAAATAAAGTACCTTATTGAGCCCTCTTTGGTGCAATGGGCTCTATCCGGGGGCAGCCATATCTAATCAAATCTTCATTCTTCTAACCTATTTGATCCAACATTCTAAACATGTCCGCCCCCTGATAGAGCCATACCAGCAAAATAGGGCTCAATAAAATAATTTGTATGTTTTAATTTAGCTCTCTTCTTTACCATATATGTTACCATAGCCTTTTTGTAAAGAATACACAGGAACAACTTGTTATTAATATATGTGTGAAAACTTACACAGAGGATGCTTGGAGTGGCCCTGCTCTTGGTAGGTAAAAGCAAAGTTTTTTTAATTTGACTATAACACTCACAAACATACAGACAAACACTGGATCTGCAAAATAACAAACAAAAATAAACAAGCCAGGTTGATTACCTAAAAAAGAATGACAAATCTATTAGTGACCACCAATAAAACAGATCCCATGGGGGCTTATTATGGGGCAGAGTTGTAAAAGTGTTGCAGTCACCATAGAAACTATGGAATGTTGCTGTTATTTAGAAGCTGAATGGATACATACAAACAACCCTCTTCTGTGTCTTCAGTACATGACTTTCTAGGCACAGCACTTTTTAATGAGTGCTTTAGAAAGTAACAGTGTATTTGCCAGTCATTCATTCAGAAAATATTCTCTGATGCTGTTACAATGCCATAGACAGCCTAGCACTGACATAGACTTGTGGCCCCTCCCATTTGGAGGCGTGGCTTTGGGAGTTAACCCCACCCTGATTCTGTACAACCTTTCTACTTACTCAGGCAAAGAAGAAAAAAAAAAAAAATTGGTAGAGAGCTCTCCAAAAAAGCAGGCTGATCTTCAGTCTCTCCCACCCTGTGCACTGTGCTAGATTGTCTGACATGGTGAATACAATAGCAGACACAGTGCTGTGGATTGCCAAGTGTAGGAGCTGGCATTAGGAATTTGGGATTTCTGTGCAGTGCCAGAGGGAGACCAGCAAGGACTGCATTCTCACAGACAAACATGCATCTTGCCTGTTGGCTACTGGGATCAGTTATAATTCTGCAAGACATCTTGAATGTAGAAGCAGCAACAGCCAAGAGACAAGTCAAACTGCACCCCAGGCAAGGTAAAAGTCCCTAATTCACCCTCTTGATCCCCCCCACCTCCCCTTTCTCACCCCACATCAAATAACAACTTCATCATCATCTGTGCCTACTATCATATGAGCAAATGCCAAAGTACAGTATTAGCTAACCCAAGGCACTGCAGCTCCCATGATGCTCAGCCAGCCTTTGGCTGGCTGAGCATCATGGGAACTGCAGTCCTCAAGTGTGAAGGGCTTGCCTTCCCTGACATGGGAATTCACTTAATTCAATCCCAAAACCCTTTTTTTTTTAATGCTTTTAATATAGTTGCAATTTTTATTTTAACTCTTAGAAATGTAATATTGCCTCTGCTTCATTGCATGCCCCCCTCACTGTGTATATACCCTTTATGGATATTAGCCTTATACTGTTATATACTGTGCTGGAATAACTGTACCTGTGTGGTGCTTTACTGTTGCAGCCAAACTCCTAGAGAGACTGGGTGAATATGAAGTTGTGACTCCCACCAGAGTTAACGAGTTTGGAGAGGCTTTTCCTAGTAATATGCACTTCAAAAGGAAAAAGAGGAGCATGTACCCCAATCCTGAGACTGACCCTTGGACCCCCTCCAGGACTCACTATAAACTTTTAGCCTTTGGACAGCAGTTTTTATTTAACCTCTCAGCCAATTCTGGATTTATTGCTCCAGTTTTTACAGTGAGTTTTTTTGGGAAACCCAACCAGGAGGAAAGTGACCTTTACAGCCAGAATAGTGACATTGAGCACTGCTTCTATAGTGGACATGTGAATACCAGGAGTGAGCATACTGCAGTCATCAGTCTGTGCACAGGAATGGTAAGTCTAATTCTGCCAAATGCTAATGTTTAAATGTCAATTTGCAAACATTCTATCAGGGCAACTGAGACCACAGGTACCTACCCCTGTCACAACCAAGAGCTCTCTAAATATGCTCAGTATTTCCAAAATGAGTTCATTTCTGTGATGTTTTTGCATTTATTAGTTGCATTTTCCATGCATTTAAGACCCCAGTCTATCCATTTTCCCTCTATGGAAGTTGGTAATTATAATTAAAAATACACCCTTGATTACCCAGAGGGATATATCACTATAAGTTTACAAGTCTCCCTGGGGTGTAATTAATGAAGTAGGCTGAAAGGGGGCAGAAGGGTCTTTCTCTATAGGAGTGTCACTAGGGGTAAGTACTTTCACACAGTGCTAGCCAGAGCCCTCACAGGCATAAAAAAAGGGGGGGGGGGGGGGGAGCTGATGTGATGCTGACATTAACACAGGAAGCCAGGAGGCAGGACACTGAGGAGGGGGGGTAAGGAGGGAGGTGCTGGGACAGACTTTGGGAATATCAGAGCAGTGCTTGCTGGCTGCCAACTATTCCTGGGCTTAGCTAGTCTCATAGTGGTGAGGGTGAGAGAACAGAGTGCTTAGCTATATATATATATATATATATATTTACTAGCAATTGGCTAGAGAGAGAATAGTGACATTAACCCTTTCAGTGTGGGTTGCAATGGAGCACAAAAAAGGTTTACATTGTAACAAACCAATAGCATGCAAGTTAACCCTTCCAGTGAAATGCTTTTTAAACAGGAGCAAGAAGGATTGGATTTCCCCAATCAAGATTTAACATTTTGAGTGCCAAAGGATTTTAAGGATTATTACATCAGTCAGGATTTATAGTAAATTTGTGTTAGTAATCCAGTGGATAAATATATATAATATATATGTGTGTGTGTGGGTTTTTTTTGAGGATAAATGTGGAATAATCACTAATTTTGGGGATCAAACAAACAAATGAATGTGCTAAAATTGCCTTTCCATGGGAATGCATCTTTCAAGTTAAGTATATTGATAATTTGCAGATTCTCCAAGAGGTTCTGCAGCAGCTGTAGGGTTTGCTGCATCACAGTGCGAATGAGCTATCAGGCTGGCAATCACTACAAGCAAATGATTATATATTTTTCTTTAGGTTGCAACCCCTCCTACCCTTACTCCCTGCCACTTAGGTCACCGTGCCCCTGAGAGTAGCTTTGGCATCGTACATAAGCCTACTTACCCTGCAGGAGTGGAGTGGTCTGTGGTGCCTTTTTTACCCCTGGCCACAAATTCCTCTATGAAATAAAACAAATAAATATAACCAGACTCCAAAGCAGCGTGAAGAAGAGTCGTAACGTAAATCCAAAAATCGCTTGAAATGTACGTTTTCTAACACACGGCGCACTTCGTCACCTAGACAGCGAACCACGCAGCGCACAATCCAGTCTAGGTCCAAACTTGTTGACATCTGTTTAGGGGGTGGGGCTTCACCAGTAAGGGGAGCCAGATTTAAGGATCTGTTAAACCACGTAACCAAATGGGAAAGGTAAATGAATTTGTAAAACATGACCGTTTTCAGTTCCATGATGTTGGCAATTAGTAAAGTCAGATATTCTGCTCACGGTAATATTTTATTTGTAATTAAATCAGGTTTTACGCTGGGATGAAGTTACTGTGTGAAGTGCTACCTTAAGTAATCCAGTGTGGGAGGTTGAACTTTCCTTGAAGATGGAGTGAGACCAAATAGAGATTATTTGTTTCCCACTTATCCCCCTTGTTTAACCCTGACATTAAAAAAAAAATATGATAAACTTGCCAAGCTCACCCCATCTTAATTTTCAAGAATTACTAACTTGACAGCATTATCTGTAAGCAGGTTTATCATTCGTTATTAGGAGGATAAACTTGTAACAGGGAATGCAGAAGAAAAGGATAAGCATGATCATACTTTGTAACATATTTAGAAAATCCAACCGCATTCCAGAGCCGTGATGGCTAACCTCGGCACTGTAGATGTCGGAGAACTACCTGAGGCTGCAGTGCCAAGGTTAGCTATTGCTTGTTCTTGTGTATGGCGCTAGAAAGGTGCAAGTGTGTGAACCAGGACTTCCAGAGGGTACCCAAATGAATATGGGGGAATTCATGAGCACTTTAAGAGAAGGGGAACTTGCTAGATCAGCTCATTCTGAATATGATTAGTAATCTGGGCTCTTGGGTAGCTTGGGCATCATTTAAAGAATATGTCCCAATAGAGAAATTAAGTAGGATAGTGCCCTGCGCTCAGTCATTTTGGGGCCCCCCTCAAATGTATTCCCTATCCCAAATTGTTGCCTCTATAATTTAGGAGAAACCAAGGTATGGTGTAACGACATGGAGAACTTTATGATGTTTCGGAAGAAGATTACATAATTTGTACAGTGTTGCCTGATGGGAACAGAGGTAGAGAGGTCTCTTTTGCGCCTCAGGTTGGATCACCAAGGTGGTGGGACTTGGAGCCTGGTTATATTTTTATCCCTCATTATTTATTTCATAAAAACCCACCTTATTCTACCAAGCATTTAACCCCAACTAGTGAGAGTCAAGTATTATGAAATCCATGTAGTATATAAATGACTGCATATTCTGGATATTCTCCGAATATCCCCTCAGCTAGTGATCAAGGGGTAAAAAAATTATGAATTTTGTGAGTATCAAACACACTACTACACTAAAACTTCCAGAATTGTTACTAATTAAAGGGTGTACAGAGAAGGCTAGTCTCATAGGCTGGTTTTTTTTTTTTGGTCGATGCTGCATACCCGATGCGTTTTGAGTTTTTCGACCTCTTCGTTGATATGATATTTTTCTGTGTTCTCACAGATCAAAGAAATCCCCAAGAGATAGGAAGGAAACGGTGTTACCCAAATGACACATTTACTTGGATATTGTTTGGGGGAATTTCTCGAGCACCGATTACAATGTTTGATGACCAAGCAGTAGTGTGTAGAGTAGCTCTGTTTTTTTGGCACACCGGAAGGTGGAGTTTGCCAACTGGAATCAGTTTCCGACATGTAAGGAATGGAGCCTTGTTGGTCTGTGCTACTGTCATTTAGCACGTGTAAATGGTATCCCTCTCTGCTAATATAGATACAATAACTATATTAAGATACTGTTATATTAGCAGTCAGAGTAAATCTTATTTTAAGAAATGTCTGATTCCATGGTGACTGCCAAACAATTGACAAATAACCCCTTTAGTCTCATTATCCCTATATATATATATATAAGATGCAGGGAAAGTCTAATTTTTGCTGCCCTAAAAATGTAAAGGATTTATTAATAAAAAAATAAAAAATTCATTGTTACTGTATATATGCCATTTATAATAGAGGTGCCACATGGACCCCATTTCTGTGAAATTGTCGCAAAAGCCTAGTTGTCAGCTTGAGAAATGAAACGGGTGAACCACCACTTCAACCATCACACATGTAGCTGTACCTACAATCTAGTTAAAAAATCCGAAAAATATTCTATATACAATGTCCTGGCAGAACTGCAAGCCAATGCATGGGTTAAAAAAAAAAGTGTTTTAAAGGTTCTAGCAAATACCTTAGATGCCTTTAAAAGTGGCCTGGATAGTTTTTTAATGAGCCGGAGTATAGAGGGCTATATATGTTAGTATAGGCATTAATATTTATTTAGTGCTTGTTGATCCAAGGAGAAATCTGATTGCCATTTGGAGTCAAGAAGGAATTCTTTATTCCCCACTGAAAACAGAATTCGAAATTGCTGAAGGGGTTTTTATTTGCCTTCTTTTGGATCAACAGCAGTAAACATGGGATAGGAAAAGGGTTGAACTTGATGGATGCAAGTCTTTTTTCAACCTAAACTACTATGTAACTATGTAACTATGTAAATGTGTCTGTTGTATCTTCTGTATAGAAAATCACCTGAGATGCAGATTAACTACTTTTAATGGGAAATGTATAATGTGAATATCATAAACTGGAGACACCACAGACATATTTAAAACATACTTTTCTCTTGACCCATGCATTTGCTTGCAATTCTGCTTGCGCAGTGTATAACTATGTTTTTGTTCTCTTTAAGGGCTGAATACATCTGTAGTACTGTGAAATATTGCACAGGTGACTAGGATAGAATTGTAAGACATTAGTCTTCAGTTCTCCAGTGGAAGCAGCTGCAAGCAACCACAGCTGTACACGGCACTGGCTCTGTGCACATGGCATA
Source organism: Pelodytes ibericus (assembly GCA_036172795.1). NCBI lineage: Eukaryota > Metazoa > Chordata > Amphibia > Anura > Pelodytidae > Pelodytes > Pelodytes ibericus. Next base: position 75,238,805 of record CM069865.1, on the reverse strand, counting down.
GCTATCATGTGACTGGGCTCCCCTTTGGGGCCTGGTGATCTCCATCTCTTTACAATGTGTTCTTTTCACTGTGGATTATACATCCAGATCCCCCATCATGCTGTATTCCAGGCTGCTGGAGAATGAGCTAGCTGCACTAGCTGTAGCATGCCAACATCTTGGGTAGCTTGCTAAACAAATACTTTTGTTATACAGCTGCTGGCAGCTTACAAGGGCCTCAAATGAACCTGCAAAATCTTATGTGCACTTCTCTTATTATAAGGGTTTGACAAACCCCAGAATCAAAGGCTCCTAAAATCAACAGAATTCTATGGATGTTAGATATCCCTGGCTCTTAAAAATAACCAGACTGGCTCCTATGTTGGGCTGCTTGGCTTCTAAAGTCTACAAATATTTATCAAGCCCAACTTATTATAATGGCTTCTGGGCATTAAAGGGTAGAATCAGGTAGCCCCGACTTTCCCCGGAAAAATTGGAGCTCAGAAATCCAACCCAATTATGATCACTTCAGTGATCCAAGTGGATGCTCAGTTTGGGCTACTCAGGGATCATCAGAGTGATCCAGAGTGGGCACGAAAATCATATGAAATGATAGCCTCAATATTCCTCACAGACTTCTGGGGGGAGGGTTCCTTTTTGGGAAGACTTTAGCTATTCCAAAAATATTCCTCCCAGAACGTAAAAAATTAGCCCCAATAAAATAAAAGGAAATTGGGCTCACGTGGCAAGCGGCTTGTGAAATAACTGCCGCAGGCCTCATACATAAAAAACAAAAAAAATCCTATATATTATCCTAGTGTTAGGGACTTTGTAAGCAATTAACTATTTAAGGGACTGCTCAATATGCCCCGAGCTGGCCCAAAGTAGGATCGGATCAGGGCTTAGAGTTAAAGTGATTTCGGAACAATTTCGGAGCCTTTTGAGTCCCAAGGCCAAGTTCCCCTGAACCAAATATGACCGAAGATCGCACCGAAATATAGTAGGCGCTATTTACTAGAAGTGAGTTGAGGTGAGTTGAACATTTCATCTCACACACTTACCTATACATTGTATACAAACCTGGTGAGTTTATCCTGCTAGAGAAACAGGCCCTGCATAATGCATAGTTACATCTTTCAATATTGAAATAATGCACTTCTCACCTCGGCTCACCTCCACCTCAATTTTAGTGAGTGACTCCCATGGTTAAAGAAATGTTAATATTTGAAGAGAAACACTTCCCTTGTGTTGGCTACAGAAAAATACGTTAGTGAACTGTGCATTTGGATTGGCCGGAGGATATTCTTGCTATAATTTCATCCAATACGGAGCTCAGTCTTTCCGACGACAAATGAAATCCTCAAGAGAATAGATTAATGCTCCTCTGAAATGCGTGGAAAGGCAACATTATAATCTAGATTGGAATGGTTACCTACTTGTAGTGTACTGCGCAAAAGTTTTAGTCAGGTGTGGGAAAAAAACCCTGTAAAGTAAAAGTAATCGTTAAAAAAAATATAAATGTTTCTTTTTATCATTTAACAAAATGCAAAGTTAATGAATGGAAGAAAAATCAAATCAGATTTTATTGTGAGCACCCTTTTCCTTCTAAACAGCCTCAATTCTTCTGGGTATTGCACAAAGTCAGGGATTTTGTAGGCATATAGTCAGGTGTTTGATTAAACAATCATACCGAACAGGTGCTAATGGTCCACGATTTAATACGTAGGTTGAAACACAATCATTAACTTGAACAGAAGGAGCTATGTAGGAGGAATAAAACTGGGTGAGGAACAGCCAAACTCAGCCAACAAGGAAATGTCGAAAGTCATACACCATGGCAAGACTGAGCAACAAGACACAAGGTAGTTTTACTATATCGGCAAGGTCTCTCCCAGGAGGAAATTTCAAGGCTGACAGGGGTCTTCCTTAATTTCCAAGATCTTTTGAAGAAGCACAAAGAAACAGGTAGCGTTGAGGACCATAGACAGAGGTCCTCAACGCTAGGTGAGGTCAACCACAGAAGAAAAAGACACATCATGCTTACTTCCCTTTCGCTATTGAAAGATGTCCAGCACTGCCATCAGTTGAGAATTGGCAGAGAACAGCCAAAGTGATCAAGAACTATCTTTAACAAAAAGAAGGACTAGGAGTCCTGGAAGTGATGGTATGCCCCCCCACATCCAGAGCCCTGATCTCAACATCTTTGAGTTTGTCTGGAATTACATGAAGAGAGAAGCAACTGAGGCTACCAACATCCGTGAAGAACTGTGGTTAGTTCTCAAAGATGTTTGGAACAACCTACCGAGTCACTTAAAAAAAAGCTGCGCCAACTGCACCAAGACTAATTGATGCTGTTTTGAAGACAAAGGGTGGGCACACCAAATATTGATTTAAGGATCTACTCAATAAAGAGAAAATTGCAGGGAATTGAGATGGGAATTTAAAACTGATGGCCAAAGTAGCCGAGCACTTTGCCTTTTTTTTTTAAATTGATAGAAATGTACTATTATTGTGTTTTCCTACCTAAGACTTTTGCACCGTACTGTATTTGTAAACAACTATGATTGTAATATTTTCTTTGAGATAAGCTACTGGAGATCTTTCCTGCATCTCAACCATGTAGTTTGTTTGGGAGTTGGAAAACGAAACCCTAGAGTTAGTTGTAACCAGCCTTTACTTTTGATTGGTGCCCTGACTGAGCATCTTTCAGATATTATTCCTATTTAATCTTTGCAAAGACAAAGATCATGGATCTTGATGGAGCAGTGATCTGTGGCAGCTTCTTCTACAGAAGGTGGGAAAGATAGGGGACCAACAGCTCCAACGTACCCCCACTGCATAGTTGCCAATAGTCATGAATTTTCTGGGACAGTCCCATTTGTTTTTTTGTTTTATTTTTAAGATCCTGTCCCATCAAATTCCTATCTCTCTGTGTAGAAAGGGCATATTGTACCATTTCACGATGGAATACTGAGTCAACTCACCTGAGACAGTCTGATTGCTGCTTTAGAAAAAAAACTGTATGTCTAAGAGACGTACAAAGTCTGAAAGAAGAGTATTGGGGGAAGCTGGAGCTCAATCTCCTGGGGTCAAGGAAGTATGCCACTGTCCCTTAAACGTCATCACTGAAGCCATGGGTTCGAAAGATTCAGGTTACGTTCAACAGTGTATTAAAATACTCATTAATTGTAGGGGACGTACCAGCTGGCAGACATATTTTAATGCACCAGCACGGTTACCTATCCATTCAACAAAAAATCATGTTGCTTTTTACATCATTTAAACCTGGCTTGCAATATTATAAAGTTCTCATTAACTGCTAAAGCAGCTGTGGAAGCCCAGAGAGGCCATGCATTTTTACTATCTCTCTGATTTGTTTTCGCCAGATAACAACTTGTTTTCTCGAGAAAACAAATCAGAATAATATTAAAAATACATGGCCTCTCTGGGCTACTGTACATATCCCTGCTGTATTTTGATAATAAATCGGTAGAAAGTCGTCGTTGGGTTGTTTGTTTGTTTTTTTTGGTTCTTCCTTAAGAACAAGGAACATGCTTTCAATTATCTAATATGAGGGCTTCCTGTTATTCTGACAGTGCTTACTATGTTTGCTGTATGTCGTATATGTTCTCCAAAGGTTAGCATAACAGGAAGATATTTGTTGCTGGTTTACCTCTTGGATACTATCTAAATTGATCGGCATCTGTCTCCTGCATGCAATGGTATTTTCTCAAAGAGGAGATGTATTTCTTACACCCAGGGTCAAGCCGGCAAGTTGCAGCCTGCCCAACTAGGCTACCCAGCCTGCCCCAACATACTGCACGCCTGTGAGACTGTATACATATTGTTGAGGTACACACGTTATATCTTATGAATGGATAAGCACCCAATACCCCCACTGATAAAAAACATATATATTAAATTAGAAGGATCAGAGAAGGGACACAGCCAGAGCAGCAAGATCAGGCTTTTTTTTTTGCAGACTTGCGCCCCCTGTGTCTGGCTGTGGTACTGCATAGGTGCTGCAAAATCAAGCTCCAAGTAATTATTGCACTATGATATATAATTTTTCCTTTTCTTTTTTTTTTGCAGTTTGGCACATTTAAGTCTCAGGATGGGGACTATTTCGTGGAACCTCTATTGTCAGCTGATGGCAGCGAGTTTGAGGAAGATCAAAATAAGCCACATGTTGTGTACAGGCACAGCGCATCTCAGAAGGACACGGCAAGTGAAAAGCAGACGTGCGACACGAAAGGTAAAACTACAACATTCGATTGTGGGGAGCGTGTCTTGATTTGTATCATGTTCTGTTCTAGGTCCGGGGGGGGGGGGGGGGTCAAACCTCAGTCCTACAGCTGTTGGACAGCATCTTAGCTGGCAAAGTATTATGGGAGATCTATGCTATGAGCATCTGGACAACCCGGTCAACAGAGGTTTTATAGACCACTTTAAAAATGCTTTAACTGGTGTGAATTATTTTCAAACTTATTAAGCATTTTTATTTTTTTTAATATAACTGTGTGGACAATTTCTCACAATCCTGGGTTTCCTATCTCTCTGGGCACAAGGGGCATGTTGCATCATTTGTTCTTTTTCACCATGGAATGTTGAGCTGAGTCAACTCATCTGAGACAATCTGATTGGCTGCTGGTCAGGAGGGAGGAATACAATCCCAAGGTTTCTCCTCACTCCCCATAATTATTATAAATAAATGAACTTTCATTTTGGTCGATCGAAATATTATTATTTTGTTTTAAAGTGACTTATCCAAATAAATTGTTGAGTGCCTTCAAATATTAGGGCTTTCTGGGAATGATACAAGGACTGGATTTTTCGCATCTTTACATCATTTGGCATGGCCGCTAGTTACCATATGGTAAAGACATTACTCTGCTTTGCCAACGGAAATGATTTGTCAAACGGTAGGGAAAATGACTTCATTGTAATCTGAGGAAATAGGCTCGATGACAGTCGGCTTTCAGAGCCCTAACGTCTATTAAGAAACCTTGCTTTTCTCTTTAAAATAGTACTTTATTTCGTTTCTAAGTGATGTTTCAGCTTCTAGGAAAAAGTATAACATACTGTGGAGTAGAAGAGTTTGTGGTACTCAATTGTGACATTATACGATGCTGTAGGATTACTGCTGAAAGATTTTTTTGATGTGAAAAACACATCAGTGGCTAGGGTTGCCACCTGGCCGGTATTTTACCAGCAGGCCGGTAAAAAATTGGTATCAGGCCAATGCTAAGTCTATGTAGACAGTTCCAAGGGCCGGTATTTTTTGGAAGAAAAGGTGGCATCCCTAACAATGGCAGATAGCGCAAGGCCTACGGCCTACGGTTTAACTGTTTGTCTGCCACTTGGTGGTGAAGGTTGTGTTATCTGTAGGGTAACAAAAGTGAGGCCTAGACCGACAGAACTATATGAATTATTTTGAAAGGCAGGCAGAATATCTTGATTTTTATAAAACAAAATAGTTTTTTTTTTGTTTGTTTTTTACCGTCTTTGAAAATTAGATAGAACAAAGCATTTTTGTAAAAAAAATAAAAATAAATGGTTAAATAGTGTTTAGAACATTTGAAGTGTTCTCATTTTCATTGCCTCTCTCTTGTGCTTAGAACGTAATACTTCCCAGAATGCACCTGTTCCCCTCTCCCCAATTGGCTCATGATTTCATATCTGTTTAAAATGTAACAATGTATTGTATTTGTCGGAAAAAGAAGAAATAGGACTTGGTTCAGTGACCTCCAATAAGGATGGAGGAGCTAGAAAGTGTTGGGGAAAAAAAGCAGATGTGTTTCCTTTAATTATCTAAAAATATAACATTTTTTAAGACACTGTGGGTGGATGCGGCATAATTGTGATCCAAACAGGAGCGTGTTTGACCGCATGAAGTCTGGTTGAGAATCTTCAGGGTTGTAGTTCAAAACCAGTTTCAGGTTCACCCCTAGTCTATACACATGCAACTGCCTTTGAACACAGCCCAGAAGATCGGTCTTCAAAGCCTCTGTGCCTTTAAAATAATGTCTACGAGCATTCCTCTCCACGTTGGGGGTTTTTCACAGATTGGGGGACCGCTAGAACTTGCCTCTGAAGCAGTCGATGAGTTAATTAAACAAGACACTAAGATCTTTGAAGATCATTGTAAACTCATACAAAGGCATGAATAGAGCTAGATTATAATCACCCCAAGCCATTGCCTGCATGGGGGTTAATGAGGTGGAACAGAGAAAGCCCATTAAGGTGTGTGAATTCTGCTGGAATGCCTAGGACTGGATTTCATCACTGTGCGGTCAGGTTGGGTAGGAGAAGTGCTTAAAGGGACCCTATCAGGGAAAATACTTTCAATGCACTCCCTAAACCAGGTGGAGGCAGCCTCTGGCCCTCCAGCTGCTGATGAACTACATCTCCCACAATGCTCTTTCAGCTAAGAGGCTATGACAAAAAGTCACACTTCTGTTGGGTGTATTATCTTGCCAGCATTTATATATGTCCCTGAGACTGTGGGGTGTAATATCATCGCAGCATTTATATATGCCCCTGAGACTGTGAGGTGTAATATTATCACAGCGTTTATATATGTCACTGAGACTGTGGGGCGTAAAATCTTGCCAGCGTTTATATATGTCACTGAGACTGTGGGGTGTAATATCTTGCCAGCGTTTATATATGTCACTGAGACTGTGGGGCATAATATCTTGCCGGTGTTTATATATGTCACTGAGGCTGTGGGGTGTAATATCTTGCCAGCGTTTATATATGTCACTGAGACTGTGGGGTGTAATATCTTGCCAGCGTTTATATATGTCACTGAGACTGTGGGGCATAATATCTTGCCGGTGTTTATATATGTCACTGAGGCTGTGGGGTGTAATATCTTGCCAGCGTTTATATATGTCACTGAGACTGGGGGGTGTAATATCTTGCCAGCGTTTATATATGTCACTGAGACTGTGGGGTGTAATATCTTGCCGGCGTTTATATATGTCACTGAGACTGTGGGACCTAATATCTTGCCAGCGTTTATATATGTCACTGAGACTGTGGGACCTAATATCTTGCCAGCGTTTATATATGTCACTGAGACTGTGGGGCATAATATCTTGCCAGCGTTTATATATGTCACTGAGACTGTGGGGCGTAATATCTTGCCAGCGTTTATATATGTCACTGAGACTGGGGGGCGTAATACATTGCCAGCATTTATATATGTCACTGAGACTGTGGGGTGTATTATCTTGCCGGCGTTTATATATGTCACTGAGACTGTGGGGTGTATTATCCTGCCAGTGTTCATATATGTCACTGAGACTGTGGGGCATAATATCTTGCCAGCGTTTATATATGTCACTGAGACTGGGGGGTGTAATATCTTGCCAGCGTTTATATATGTCACTGAGACTGTGGGGTGTAATATCTTGCCAGCGTTTATATATGTCACTGAGACTGTGGGGTGTAATATCTTGCCAGCGTTTATATATGTCACTGAGACTGTGGGGCCTAATATCTTGCCAACGTTCATATATGTCACTGAGACTGGGGGGTGTAATACATTGCCAGCATTTATATATGTAACTGAGACTGTGGGGTGTATTATCTTGCCGGCGTTTATATATGTCACTGAGACTGTGGAGTGTATTATCCTGCCAGTGTTTATATATGTCACTGAGACTGTGGGGTGTAATATCTTGCAGTGTTTATATTTGTCACTGAGACTGTGGGGTGTATTATCCTGCCAGCGTTTATATATGTCACTGAGACTATGGGTTATAATATCTTGCCAGCGTGTATATGTCACTGAGACTGTTTGGTGTAATATCTTGCCAGCATTTATATATGTCACTGAGTCTGTGGGACCTAATATCTTGCCAGCGTTTATATATGTCACTGACACTGTGGGGCATAAAATCTTGCCAGCGTTTATATATGTCACTGAGACTGTGGGGCGTAATATCTTGCCAGCGTTTATATATGTCACTGAGACTGTGGGGTGTAATATCTTGCCAGCGTTTATATATGTCACTGAGACTGTGGGGCGTAATACATTGCCAGCATTTATATATGTCACTGAGACTGTGGGGTGTATTATCTTGCCGGCGTTTATATATGTCACTGAGACTGTGGGGTGTATTATCCTTCCAGCGTTCATATATGTCATTGAGACTGTGGGGCATAATATCTTGCCAGCGTTTATATATGTCACTGAGACTGTGGGGTGTAATATCTTGCCAGCGTTTATATATGTCACTGAGACCGTGGGGCCTAATATCTTGCCAACGTTCATATATGTCACTGAGACTGGGGGGTGTAATACATTGCCAGCATTTATATATGTCACTGAGACTGTGGGGTTTATTATCTTGCCGGCGTTTATATATGTCACTGAGACTGTGGGGTGTAATATCTTGCAGTGTTTATATTTGTCACTGAGACTGTGGGGTGTAATATCTTGCCAGCGTTTATATATGTCACTGAGACTATGGGTTATAATATCTTGCCAGCGTGTATATGTCACTGAGACTGTGGGGTGTAATATCTTGCCAGCATTTTTTTATATGTCACTGAGTCTGTGGGGTGTAATATCTTGCCAGCGTTTATATATGTCACTGAAACTGTGGGGTGTATTATCTTGCCAGCATTTATATATGTCACTGAGACTATGGGTTATAATATCTTGCCAGCGTGTATATGTCACTGAGACTGTGGGGCATAATATCTTGCCAGCGTTCATATATGTCACTGAGACTGGGGCTTAATATCTTGCCAGCGATCATATATGTAATTGAAACTGTGAGGTGTAATATATTGCCAGTGTTTATATATGTCACTGAGACTGTGGGGTGTAATATTTTGCCAGCGTTCATATATGTCACTGAGACTGGGGGGCGTAATATCTTGCCAGCGTTTATATATGTCACTGAGACTGTGGGGTGTAATATCTTGCCAGCGTTTATATATGTCACTGAGACTGGGGGGCGTAATATCTTGCCAGCGTTCATTTATGTCACTGAGACTGTGGGGTGTATTATCTTGCCGGCATTTATATATGTCACTGAGACTGTGGGGTGTAATATCTTGCCGGCGTTTATATATGTCACTGAGACTGTGGGGTGTATTATCTTGCCGGCGTTTATATATGTCACTGAGACTGTGGGGCATAATATCTTGCCAGCGTTCATATATGTCACTGAGACTGTGGGGCTTAATATCTTGCCAGCGATCATATATGTAATTGAAACTGTGAGGTGTAATATATTGCCAGTGTTTATATATGTCACTGAAACTGTGGGGTGTAATATTTTACAGTTATTATTAGGGTTTGGGGTTAGTTTTAGAGTTGGAACTTGGGTTCTGGTTTTATGGTTAGTATTAGGGTTAGTTCTAGAGTTAGTATTTGTGCTCTGGGTTATGGGTTAGTTTTAGGGTTTGTTTTACAGTTAGTTTTAGAGTTAGTATTTAGGCTCTGGGTTATGGGTTAGTTTTAGGGTTTGTTTTACAGTTAGTTGTAGAGTTAGTATTTGGGCTCTGGGATAGGTGTTAGTTTTAGGGTTTGTTTTACAGTTAGTTTTAGAGTTAGTATTTTGGCTCTGGGTTATGGGTTAGTTTTAGGGTTTGTGTTACAGTTAGTTGTAGAGTTAGTATTTGGGCTCTGGGTTAGGGGTTAGTTTTAGGGTTTGTTTTACAGTTAGTTTTAGAGTTAGTATTTGGGCTCTGGGTTATGGGTTAGTTTTAGGGTTTGTTTTACAGTTAGTTGTAGAGTTATTATTTGGGCTCTGGGTTAGGGGTTAGTTTTAGGGTTTGTTTTAGGGGGTTTACTTTATGGGGGTTTTAATATTTATCAGCGTTGAGTCGGCAGTGATGTATCTGCCGCCATGAAATGTCTGCAAAGGAACAGTCCTAGAACCCTTGTAGGTTTCCATCCAAATTGGTATACAAGATATACCTAGATAGGAAATAGGATTTTAGTTCAAACAGACAGGCAGTGATACAATCATGGAGGGAAAATACCCAGCCAACAGGCCCACATCCTCAGGGGCCCGCCACTCGCACAGACAGACCCACTCCGAATTTCCAAGGACTTTAATTGAGCTGCTGAGACAGTGCTAGAAATCCCAAGCCAAGAAATAAATGTATTACCTGTTTGTTTAAACCCATTCAAGCAAAACATGTAAGGAAACCGCAGAAAAACAGATAAATATCAGATTACTAGGGGAAAACACAGATATCGCGATGGCTTATGTAAAATAGCCAGAGATACACTGTGCAGAATTTGTGTCATTAGAAACACTGTCACATTTGTGTAAACATTTAGTGCAGTATGAAAAAACCCTATACAGCTAGCCGTAAACAAAGTATTTGCACAGTGTGCACAATAGAAGCCATAGTAAAAGTGGGGTGCTAAGTGATAAAGGGGGCAGCCTGTGTTGTCCTTGTGCACTTTGAAGGTGTCTAAAGAGATTCACATTTTCCACCCCAGAACATTGACCTGTTTTTTTTTGTTTGTTTTTTACCACAAGGGTTCCCAGTATACAGTGCTGCAAGGGATTCTGGGTAACGCAAGTTAGGTTAAGGATGAGGCGAAGAGGACAGGAGAAATTAAAGGGACACTAATAGCTTGCTAAGCATCATGGGAGCTGTAGTCTGCTAGTGATGAGTTTTATCCACATATTTAAAGTGTCAATCGCATTGGTCAAAATCAATATACATTTTTTTTTTCCAGAAGAGTATCACCCAAGTCATCATCCCTGTCATGCGAATCTAAATTCTATATAGCACAGTCGGTGCTTTTACTATGATATTTATGACCAGGCTGTCTGTGTTGTCTGTCTTCCTATGGAAGTAAATACAATCACTAGATCTCAACACACAGTACGGCTGGTAGATTTATTTTTATACCGCATTTTATATTATACACCCCATTTTTCTTTCAAGCCAGTAAAGTGACATGCTTCCTTTCAGTGGTGAGTTAGGTGGATATTGTTCAAATCTTTGTTCATGAAAGATGTAACTGACAAGGGAATTTCAAACTTAGGCAAATTTTTCCAACTGGCCTTAAGTTTCCTATTCCCTTGTCAATTCCCTGCAAAGCCTTCTTTCTGGAATAAAGTCCTATGTTGCACTTTAATGGCTTTTCTGCTGTATTTGAATGTTTGCAGGTATTTAGATTTGTCTATGCTCCAAACAACATTAATACCAGCAGTACATTCAAAAATACAAAGCTTTATTCTAGGGCACATGTGAAATAGTGTTGACATCAGGGGGAAAAAAATGCATCTTACAAAATGCCTAACACATTTCCTGGCATCTTACTGTTACATGTTTTGATCGATTAACTGACTGTGGGATAGTTTATGGGCAAACTTGCTGTGGCATTTTGGAATGGACACCTGACTGGCAAATTGTAATGGGTACCTGACATGTGTCATATCAGGGGGGATATGATAGGAACATTTAAATGCATAAAGGGAATCAACACAGTAAAGGAAGAGAGTGTATTTAAAGGAAGAAAAACTACCACAACTAGAGGACACAGTCTTAAATTAGAGGGGCAACGATTTAAAAGTAATATCAGGAAGTATTACTTTACTGAGAGGGTAGTGGATGTATGGAATAGCCTTCCAGCAGAAGTGGTAGAGGTAAACACAGTCAAGGATTTTAAGCATGCGTGGGATAGACTCAAGGATATCCTAGCTATAAGACCGGGAACGGGGGACTAATAAAAGTACTCAAAAAAAATTGGGCAGACTAGATGGACCGAATGGTTCTTATCTGCCGACACATTCTATGTTTCTATGTTTCTATATGTTATGTGCAAATTGACTGTGGCATGTTTTAATGGTCAACTGACTGTGGCTTGTTCTGTAGGGCAAAGTGAGGTCAGGTGCTGTGGCACAATGTGGAAATTAACGTGGGTTAATGTGACTCTGTGGCAAGTGCTATGCGGCAGTGTCACACTGTGTCAAGTGTTTAGGGGTAGTGTGACACAGGCAAGCATTGTGGGGGCAGTGTGACCCTGTGACAAGCACTGTGGGGGCAGTGGGACACTGTGAAAAAGTGCTGTGGGGTTTTTGTGACCCTTGTGCATAGGTGACCCTATGACGTGCTGTGTGGGCAGTACAACCTATGGAATGTGCTGTGGCAGCAATATGGCACTGCTGAAATTGTGAAAGCAGTCTGATTGCAAAAAAATAGTGAAGCTTTTAGATATAGCGGTGGAGGGGTTGCCATAGAAAAGGGCTGTGGCTAGATGTGTCATGTTTGCAAAGGGTTAACTGTATAGCCACCCCCGGCTGGTGGGGGCACCACAAAAACGTCTGCATCCAGGCATCAGTGACCCTAGGCTCAGCCCTGATTAATATGACCTACTGCATGAGAGGACATCCTTCTGGTTATGTAGCTCTCATGGCTGTGCTCCCTAATTGTGTACCTAGTGCCTAGTTCGTCTTTCCCTGGTTATTAGACACTGTGTGTTGACAATTTTCTTGCCTGGGTTTTATAGTAAAGATCGGTGAAGTAGGAGAACCAGATGTTCCCCTCTCAGAGTTGGATTTGGACTCCATGGGGTCATGGAAGGGCCTGCCGACACATTGTACATTTCCACGTAATGACTTACTAGCTATTTTATTCATAAGAGTGTCCTGGTTGCTAGCTTGCAGACCCTTCAAAATATATACTGAGGGGGGGGGGGGGGGGGTTCAGCAAGCACAGGTCGGAAAATACCTTCCCCAAAAAAATAAAATAAATGAACTGTGGTCCCTGTCTTGTCTCAAGGTCTCATCTTCAGGTGTGTGATAAGACTCTGACCATACCTTGAACACCATCCGTAGTTTGGAGTACGTAGGTCTCCTAGTTCTACCCTGAAACACTTTGTACTGGCTTTTTCATTTTTTTTTCCAAACCTGTCAGCTTCTGCTATAATTATCAGGTGTTTGGATATAATCTCATCATCTGTCTTTCCTTATGGGCAAAAAAATATATATATATCCTTGAAATTGATGGAATTGCCTGGGTAGATGTATTGCGGTGCGAGATACTCCTGTCTGAAGGTCTGTTAGTTATTTCTGTCCAAACACAAGCTCTCTATTCCCCACATGCTACACATTATATTTATAGACTGTAGGACAGAACATCTTGTTAATTGTGTATTACAGGAAAGCTGCAGCCCTCACTTCTTGTCATTTACTTGGCAGTTATGTAATGATCGCCCCAGGCAAATGAAAGGGGGGGGGGGGGGGGTGTAAGGTATAACATTAACAGTGGGCCTCTACTGGCTAGCTGTAATCATAAAACATGTTAATATGTATGAATGCATGAAGCTTTCATGAAGCTACAGATTTCTTCTACCTTATGGATGCTCCACAGGGGCCACATAGTTAATTTCATTTGTTCCAGTGACCAGGGGAAACATAATTAGTTTGTTCTAGTAACCAGGGGCCACATAATTAGTGTGTTCTAGTAACCAGGGGCCACATAATTAGTTTGTTCCAGTAACCAGGGGCCACATAATTAGTGTGTTCTAGTAACCAGGGGCCAAATAATTAGTATGTTCCAGTAACCAGGGGCCACATAATTAGTTTGTTCCAGTAACCAGGGGCCACATAATTAGTGTGTTCTAGTAACCAGGGGCCAAATAATTAGTATGTTCCAGTAACCAGGGGCCACATAATTAGTGTGTTCTAGTAACCAGGGGCCAAATAATTAGTATGTTCCAGTTACCAAGAACACAGCCAAATTGTATGTTAGCGGCCCATGGTTCATACTGGATGGTGAAACGCACAGTTTGGTAACTAAAGGAGTTTCCAGGTCTGAACAAATCCAGAGCTAACTAGTGACCAGGGTGAAATCCACTAATGAACTGGAGGCTGAAGCCCTTAGGATCTGCTTGGACCTCCAGTGTCCATACTTCTGCCTACTGTAACTCTCTTAACAGGAGGGGAGGGGGGTTTCACACACACATAAAAATGATGAGGGGAGTTTATTCCGTCCCATGGCATGTTAAAGACCACACTGGTCAAAATGTTGCCACTGACACGGAATAAACTCTGCCTGTGCTGTAATTTTTCTAATCATTGTGCAGAGACAGCTGCGTTTGCTCACCTCATCCCATCACATCTCACCTCATCCCACCACAACACACCTCATCCCACCACAGCTCACCTCATCCCACTACAGCTTACCTCATCCCATCACAGCTCACCTCATCCCATCACATCTCATCTCATCCCACCACAACACACCTCATCCCATCACATCTCATCCCACCACAACACACCTCATCCCACCACAGCTCACCTCATCCCATCACATCTCATCTCATCCCACCACAACACACCTCATCCCATCACATCTCATCCCACCACAACACACCTCATCCCACCACAGCTCACCTCATCCCATCACATCTCATCTCATCCCACCACAACACACCTCATCCCATCACATCTCATCCCACCACAACACACCTCATCCCACCACAGCTCACCTCATCCCACCACAACACACCTCATCCCACCACAGCTCACCTCATCTCACCACAGCTCACCTCATCCCACCACAGCTCACCTCATCTCACCACAGCTCACCTCATCCCATCACATCTCATCTCATCCCACCACAACACACCTCATTACACCACAGCTCACCTCATCTCACCACAGCTCACCTCATCCCACCACAGCTCACCTCATCCCACCACAGCTCATCTCATCTCACCACAGCTCACCTCATCTCACCACAGCTCACCTCATCTCACCACAGCTCACCTCATACCACCACAGCTCACCTCTTCCCACCACAGCTCACCTTATCCCACCACAGCTCACCTTATCCCACCACAGCTCTCCTTATCCCACCACAGCCCACCTCATCCCACCACAGCTCACCTCATCCCACCACAACACACTACATCTCACCACAACTCACCTCATCTCACCACAACTCACCTCATCTCACCACAACACACCTCATCTCACCTCAACTCACCTCATCTCACCACTGCTTACCTCGTCCCACCACAGCTCATCTCATAACACCACAAATCACCTCATCCCACCACAGCTCACCTCATCTCACTACAGCTCACCTCCTCCCACTACAGCTCACCTCTTCTCACCACAACTCATCTCACCACAACTCATCTCACCACAGCTCATCTCATCCCACCACAACACACCTCATCTCACCACAGCTCATTTCCTCTCACCTCAGCTCACCTGCAAGTGAGCTAAGTGACTCTAAGCCCGAGCACTGTGGATTAGGGGATTATTCCCTTTTTTTTTAGCAGGAGTTGGCACTATATATATAGGCACAGGCCTTGAAAGCTCTAGGATTTGGCGCTACAAGTGCATGTGCCGCTTATATACTCAACTCCCATTGTCTTTACAAGCAAAGCCTGGTAGAAATCCCTCTTCCACTTTACACCAATTAATTATTAATGTACAAGATTGTAACTTCTACATCTATTGTGAAATATTATGTTATCACATCAGAGGCACAAGTGGGGAATGGAAATCCTTAAATACTAAACTTGTCTCACGGGCCAACTCGCTTCACTAGTGTTAACCTTCTATTGGGGGTCATGAGACCTTAGCAGGATTAACCACTTCCCCGCCTCGGTGGACCTTCAGTCCAATGACTCAACCTGCGACTCTGAACTTTCAGTAAATAAAGGGTGAGTTTCCAGTTAAAATTTGCTAAACGTTAAGTAGTTTGTGCAATAATTAACTTTTTTTAACTTTTGCCTCAGCACTTCTAACAGTCACATGAGACGACATAGTCGCGTATGGGCAGGACATACAGACTACCTTTTACCTGTGTGTGCAGTATTCATTTACTGGTCCCCTCCCTCGAGCCCACTTGGTTTGCAGAATGAATGCCATATGTAATGATACATAGAGGCAATGTGGGGATAGATATGTAGCTGCGCCTTCAGTTGGGTGCTTGGGTGCCTTTTTTAAGCACTGAACATATTGTAACTTCTGTGGCATGACTTCTTCCATCATGCAATGACCCCATTATTCTACCTTTACTGGAGAAAATGTCAAACAAGAAAAAAAAAATCAGAAACAATCTAGACAACACCCGTTGTCTTCAATGAGACAAACTTTATGTGTTGTATCGGATAGCGGACACACAATGGAGGTGCCAAATGAAATGCCCCACGCGTTTCAAGACATTTACCTGCTCCTGTTCATTGGTAGCGAAAATGTGTGGCTTGACTTCCACAAGTCATGGTTCGCAATTTGACCGGACAGTCCCCTTCTTTGGGGAGCGTGTCCCATCAAATTAGGGTCTGCCTAGGGTTGCCTGCCGCCCATGCACAGTACTTTGCATTACAATGCGCCCAAGCGGCATTGGGTTTAAATTACACTGGTCAATAAAAAAAAATTAAAAAATTCTGGCCTGGACTTTTCCAGCTGTTTTAGACTAATTTCATGGTGCTGATTCCAAATCTCATCTCAGATTTGCTCTATCACATCTCATTTGTACGCTATCGGCAAACCCCCTTTTCATTGATTTTACCTGAAATTAACTCTTTGTCACTTATGATTGCAAGTTGTTGTTAGTCAGTGACTGCTTCAGTGATAACATATGGCGCTGTATTTGTAGGATAGTGTGTTTATGATATGATGTTATGATTAGCTCTTCGTATATGAGCATACATTTGCTGTTTTTATTGAAAATGCAATTTTTGATATGTCGAAAACCTGATGTGATATACAAAAAACTGATGCCAGATTTGGAATCAGCACCCCAAAAATTACCTTAAAAACGTTGGAAAAACCTTATGCCAGAAAAATCGTGTTGACCAGTGTTATGTAAGACATACACGGTCTAAATGTGGACGAAGTGAGCTAATGACACTTACCCGGTAGCAGGGAGGTTCTGCTTTAATCACGTGGGGTCACGCATGTGCGGTTGATGTCATGCTTCCTCCACCTCTTAGTCTTTAAAATGTTGGCAGGTGTGCTCATGTCTCAATCTTGTAGACAAAGGTGATTGTTTGAAAAAAAAAAGAGAAAGTCTGCCATCTTCAAAATTGGGCAGGATCTCTGCACGATGGGCTTCACAATAAAAAAAAAAGGGTCAAATATTTGACTAGCGACTAGGCCCCTATCCCAGTAACTCTAGGAGGCACCAACATTGGTCATGGTGGACGTTTAATGGACTTTGTGATGATAATGTTCTCTGGATCTTCACAGACCTTGCCAAAGATGCTCCTTCTGCTAACACAATGCATATATCTTGCAATGTTTAGGTGATAGAGTCCCTTTAAAAAGCTGACTGTTTCCAAAAGCAACATTTACACATCCATTAGGATTTCCCTTATTCTAGTTTTGTGCCAGTTCATTTAAAATGTTTTTTTTTTTTTTTTTTAGTCCTGGGGTTAAAAGTCAGTCTGTATAAAGGTCATGTTTGGTCTCTCATTAACCTTTCTCTCTGGAAGATGGGATTAAAGATTACAAATATTTTTTTTTGGGGGGGGGAGAAAAAAACTGCATACAAGACAATTTATTCATCATGAGAAAGCATACGTTTTTTTTGTCGGGTTGTTTTGCATCAAGACGGTCGCTTCTACGTAAATTGGATTGTTTGGGCGAAAATGTGTAGGCTTTGTTTTGGGATTCATTATTTTTAGACGTTTGGAGAACTAATTACCCTTCAGATTCGAGAGAATTATGGCTAAATCCAGTAAGCGGAGTCTGAATGTAGAGGAAATTGATGGAAACCCTTGATTACTTCAAAAGGAGACTTCTTTCTAAACATAGAGAACATTGACTTTCATTCCTATTTTTAGAGCCTAACATGTGGTGGCAAAATTGTTGCAAATTACAACACAACCTTGTTATTTGCTGCATATATTTATGTGATTTAAATTAAAATACATTCCTTATATGAGCAATGGTTATTGAAATACAGGTACATTTCATTTAGAAACACTTGTCAGTGATTGTAAACAGACAGACATTAATTATGTTTTAAATAGCATAATTAATTGATCTTCTGTCCAATTTTTTAATGGTTTTGATTTTTTAGCAGACCACACAAAAAGTAGCTAATTCCAAAGCAACGAAACACACGTCAGTCATAACATGTTGATCCGAATTGATACAATATCCTTCCACCAGAGTCTGACTAAAACTCAAAGTGCATAAATTGTAACCTTCCGAAAAAGACAGTGATATTACTTTGCAGACTGTGTTGGCACACATTTGAAATAACAGTTTCAAAAGACAATGCACATATTGCAGAATCCTCTGTAGATCATTTATTGATATATATATATATATATCTCTATATTTTTTTGATAAATAAAATATGTTCACATTAAAGGTGCAGTGTAGCCATTTTGTGTGCCAGGATACTATGAATAACATCCTAGTGCTTTAATTGAGGAAGAATAGTTCTGCTAATCCCATATGCTTCGAAACGGTCTGTACCAAGTGCACCCCTAGAAAATGAGGCCTAGCTGCTAATAAGGCCTCACTGTGGGATATCACAACCTAATTCTTTGATGAATTGTTAGGGGACAGTTTTAGGGTTAGTTTAGGTTTAGGGGTCAGTTTTAGGGTTTGTATTAGGGTTAGGGGATGTTTTATGGTTAGTATTAGGAGTAGGGGTCAGTTTTAGGGTTTGTATTAGGGTTAGGGGATGTTTTATGGCTAGTATTAGGAGTAGGGGTCAGTTTTAGGGTTAGTTTAGGGCTAGTGGGCAGTTTTAGGGTTAGAGGCTACTTTTAGGGTTTGTAAGGCATCAGCACAGACAGTTCAGTGCCAAAACAGCCATAATGAACTGTCAGCGCTATAACAGCCACGAGGAAAGCATGGCGAAGAACAGTCATAGAAGTACATACAAGTACTGGTAAACATTGTTTGTTTTGTTTACTCATTATTTAAGATAACACAAAACAAAACTGTCCCTCTGGTACATGTATTCTGTAATGTAAAAAGCTGTACTTCCTTTTCATTGTTCCTGACTAGTAAGTAAAGCTTTCGTAGGGGGGGGAGGGGGAGGGGTATTTTTAAAAGGGAAAGACCTTTAAAAAGAATTACGGGAAGGAATAGATTTTTTTTTTTATGTATTGTTTTGTGTATCCAAATTAGAAATAGTTTTTTTTTGTGTAGGTTGATGATTCCATTATCTTAATGTTTTTGTAATTCTAGGAGAAGTGTCTCTTCCGATTCTTCATATATAGATTGCAAAGACTATAATTTAACAGTCTGTAATCTGTCAGCAATCTGCTGGCCTTCTTATCAAAGGTGGGATTGTCTGTCGAGAAATCGTTTAGGCAAAAAGTGGGGAAATTGTGTGAGGAGGGGCATTTAAAACAGATTCATGAAGTTACAGTTTCATTTATTTATTAAATCGAACCTCAATATTGTTTCAAAAATTATTTTCATACAAATATCCACTACAATATCCAGTATTCATTTAACAGGAGTGTATCAGCCAAACATAGCTGATACTGTGAATGTAGAGGACACATGTCAGAAGATGTGTCTGGGAAGTCTCCTACTTATGACATCACCTGTGTCTTGATGTGCAAATGACCAATTTTAAAACCAGTTCATTTGCAAATCAAGCCACAGACGATGTCATAAACAGGAGACTCCACAAATATTTTCTTCCAGAAGAATAAACATTAAACAGTTAAAAAAAAAATGGACATTTTAAATTTTGTAATTTCTCCTACCAAAATGTTCCTCTTTTGTAAATCTTTTCACAGGAGCAAGGAACAATCGAGTCAGACACAAGAGGAGGGGAACCCGACACTCGCAAAATAGTCTGCATTCAGATGTCGAGCACTTAAGAAAGGGACTTTTAGGGAGCCACTCGTATAATAGCAATACAGAGACAATCAACGAAACTGTATCCCACAGAAGAACAAAGCGCTTTTTGTCCTACCCACGATATGTTGAAGTAATGGTGGTTGCAGACAGTAGGATGGTCCAGTATCACGGGGCTAATCTACAGCACTATGTTTTAACACTAATGTCTATAGTAAGTATGTTAACAAATGCTAACCTGAGTAGATAACATCTGTAAGAGAGTGTAAATCGTGAAACGCGTAGTGTATTATCTGATCCCAGTGGTTTATGTGAAGTTTGTGTACTGTAGAATTCTGGCACAAATGTTTTTACTTGTTTGTTTGTTTTTTGAAAATTGAATGTATACCCAATATAAAAATCATTCCTATTGCTTTTTATTAACCTTGGACGTAGCATAAGAAGTACAATGCTGTGCCAATATTTTGGACAGATGAGTAAAAAAAGTCACAAACAAACATGTTATTAGTGGGTTTTTCAATATTTGGTGTGTACATAGAACGGGATTTTTTTTTGGACTATAGTCATGTGTATTATTTAACAGTTATACCAAACAGGTGCTAATGATCATCAATTCGATATGTAGGTCATTAACTGAAATAGAAACCACTGTGTAGGAGGAAATAAACCAGATGAGAAACAGCCAAACTCAGCTAGCCAAGGTAAGGTTATACATCAGCAAGGTCTCTCCCAGGAAGAAATGTCAAGGCTGACACAGGTTTCTATATGTGCTGTCCAAGCGCTATTGAAAAAGCACAAAGAAATGGGCAACATAGTGCAGTAGATGAAAGACATATCAAGCTTAGTTCCCTTTGCAGTCTGGCAGGGTACAGTGGGACTCTGGTACATCCATCTACTGTCAGACCGGAGAAGTCTGGTCAGAAGTGGTCTTCATGGAAGGCTTGCAGCCAAAAAGCCATACCTCCGACGTAGAAACAAAACCAAGTGCACAATTCCGTTTTGTACAAAAACACAGGAACTGGGGTGCAGGTAAGTGGCAGCAGGTGCTCTAGACAAAGGAGTCACAAATGTAAGTATTTGACTGTAGGATAAGGAAGTTTGTCTGCCAAAGGACTCAACATCGCTGAGTCTGTCTGGCATCACACGAAGGGAGAGAAGCAAATGAAGCTAGTTAGTTCTCCAAGATGTTCAGATCAACCTATCTGCCATTGTGCTTATAAATCTGTGTGCAAGTATAGGCAAATTGATGCCGTTTAGAAGGCAAAGGGTGATCACAACAAACACTGATCTGATTGAAATGTTTTTTTTCTGTTCAGTCACTCTGCATTTTGTTAAAAGATAAAAATAAACTATTACCATGTTTGCTTTTGAAAGCACTTTTGCTCAGTACTCTATGTACATTAAGTGAGGTGAATTCACCTTTATAAAATTAAATAACATTTTTCCAAAAAGCATATTGATAAGTTAGCAGCCATGCCATGGGACATTATTTTTTGCCAGCATCCAGGGAATTTTATTATTACCCAATATAATGGAACTTATTTTTTTTTCTGGGCTTTTGATGTATAACGCTTACCAGGAAAGGTTAAAGCATCTTAACATGTATAGCTTGGAGGAAAGACGTAACAGGGGGGATATGATAGAAACATTTATATACATAAAGGGAATCAACACAGTAAAGGAAGAGAGTATATTTAAAAGAAGGAAAACTGTCACAACTAGAGGACATGGTCTTAAATTAGAGGGGCAACGATTTAAAAGTAATATCAGGAAGTATTACTTTACTGAGAGGGTAGTGGATGTATGGAATAGCCTTCCAGCAGAAGTGGTAGAGGTTAATACAGTGAAGGAGTTTAAGCATGCGTGGGATAGGTATAAGGCTATCCTAGATATAAGATAAGGCCAGGGACTAATGAAAGTATTACTTTACTGAGAGGGTAGTGGATGTATGGAATAGCCTTCCAGTAGAAGTGGTAGAGGTAAGCACAGTGAAGAAGTGTAAGCATGCATGGGATAGGCACAAGGCTATCCTACATATAAGATAAGGCCAGGGACTAATGAAAGTATTACTTTACTGAGAGTGTAGTGGATGTATGGAATAGTCTTCCAGTAGAAGTGGTAGAGGTTAATACAGTAAAGGAGTTTAAGCACGCATGGGATAGTTATAAGGCTATCCTAGATATAAGATAAGGCCAGGGACTAATGAAAGTATTACTTTACTGAGAGGGTAGTGGATGTATGGAATAGCCTTCCAGCAGAAGTGGTAGAGGTTAATACAGTGAAGGAGTTTAAGCATGCGTGGGATAGGTATAAGGCTATCCTAGATATAAGATAAGGCCAGGGACTAATGAAAGTATTACTTTACTGAGAGGGTAGTGGATGTATGGAATAGCCTTCCAGTAGAAGTGGTAGAGGTAAGCACAGTGAAGAAGTGTAAGCATGCATGGGATAGGCACAAGGCTATCCTACATATAAGATAAGGCCAGGGACTAATGAAAGTATTACTTTACTGAGAGTGTAGTGGATGTATGGAATAGTCTTCCAGTAGAAGTGGTAGAGGTTAATACAGTAAAGGAGTTTAAGCACGCATGGGATAGTTATAAGGCTATCCTAGATATAAGATAAGGCCAGGGACTAATGAAAGTATTACTTTACTGAGAGGGTAGTGGATGTATGGAATAGCCTTCCAGCAGAAGTGGTAGAGGTTAATACAGTGAAGGAGTTTAATCATGTGTGGGATAGGCATAAGGCTATCCTAAATATAAGATAAGGCCAGGGACTAATGAAAGTATTACTTTACTGAGAGGGTAGTGGATGTATGGAATAGCCTTCTTGTAGAAGTGGTAGAGGCAAACACAGTGAAGGAGTTTAAGCATGCGTGGGATAGGCACAAGGCTATCCTAGATATAAGATAAGGGCAGGGACTAATGAAAGTATTACTTTACTAAGAGGGTAGTGGATGTATGGAATAGCCTTCCAGCACAAGTGGTGGAGGTAAACACAGTGAAGGAGTTTAAGCATGCATGGGATAGGTATAAGGCTATCCTAGATATAAGATAAGGGCAGGGACTAATGAAAGTATTACATTACTGAGAGGGTAGTGGATGTATGGAATAGTCTTCCAGTAGAAGTGGTAGAGGTAGGCACAGTTAAGGAGTTTAAGCATGCGTGGGATAGGCACAAGGCTATCCTAGATATAAGATAGGGAACTGTATTTAGAAAACTGGGCAGACTAGATAGACCGAATGGTTCTTATCTGCCGACACATTCTATCTTTCTATTTTTTCTGTTGGCACTAAAAAAAGAATGTGAGAGGATTTAACTAATTATTACAAAAATGACTCCAAAAAAGTTGATTTCTTAATTATTGTTCTTTTTTCTACTTTTTTTCTTAATCAAGTGGCCTGATTTTATAGTTATATATTAATATGTATTTTTTTCTTTGATTGCAATAAAATAGGATCTAGATTTAAAATGTACCAAGGACTTACTGAAATACTCTTTTATTACATGCAGGTAGCAGCTATATATAGGGATCCAAGCATCGGAAATCTAATCAATATTGCTATCGTGAAATTAGCTGTGATCCACAATGATCAGGTACAGTACTGCTAATGAACTTTGGTATAATGTCAATTTAAGTTATTACAGCTTATAACTGAGTGTTATTTTCTCTGAATAGGATGGTCCTTCCATCTCATTCAATGCCCAAAACACCTTAAAGAATTTCTGTATATGGCAACAGTCACAAAACTCCCCCGATGAAACCCATCACTCACACCACGACACTGCTGTGCTGATCACAAGGTGCGTTTTCACCCTATTCATTTTGGAATTCCTTTGATTCATTTTATCATAATGCTTTAAGTTGATTCTTGAGTTATATTACCACATCTTTTAGTTATATTACCACATCAAATTAGTTTTACCAACGCATTTTACGATCTTCCTCTATTCATAGGGGTTACAACTTTCAGGATTTGGCTTCCTGGCTTTGGTGAATTTGGCATATTAGAAAAATGTGCATGGGCAGGGTATACGTTGTGAAAGCCAGCTTAGTCCCTTTGCTCGGCCCTAGGGTTGGTTCAAATTGGTTCGCATAATTTTAAAAATTCATCGGCATTAAAATGTACTACGGTAACATTCTAGCTTTTTGCGAAAACTTTCTGCCTTCATCAGATAAAAAACAAAATTGTGACAAGTAAAAGGATGCTGCTTCCAATTGTGATAAAACACTTTTTTCTTAAGAAAAGCTAACCCCCCCAACTTGTATATATGGAATTTTTGGAGATCACAATACTGATAGTACCCGTCTACTCCTGAATAGTGGCATCCGGATCCAACAATGCCTAGCAAGGGGGGAGCACGCCAATTTTTAGCGTGACTGTTTGGATAAGGGAGTTTGGGCATGCATCTTTTGTGGCAGCTTATACGTAGTTTTTGGGCATAGAAATATTTTTTTATTAATTATGTTTTTCTGTACATTTGTTAGCAATTTTGCTAGCACGTTGCATCCATAGCTGAAATAATACCATCTAGAGAGTGTGTTAATTTGTAGATCTGATAAATACGGTTGACAATTGGTCAGGTGACAGGACATCACACAAGGCCCAGACTACGGGTATCTGGCTTCACTATGCCAAAAACTGTATAGAGAAAGCCTGTTTTATATATAACCCTACTGCTGTTTTGATGCTGCCGATGGATCTAACACAAGTTTTGCATCTGTTCCGTGCTTTTAATACAGGAGCAGTGATTTAAATCTGGATTGCATATTTTTACAGTAGCCAAAAATATTTTCTGCTGCTATGACAATGTACTCGGTGAAGAAACCCCAATCCAATGAATGGGTTGCTTTAATACGGTTTCATGAACAGATATTTAATATATTGCTGACACATGTCAGAGTTTCTCTAATCTTATTGGTGGACTGTAACGCCAACACTTTGAAACTAACATTCTAGACGTCTGTACCCAATAGAAAAACCATATGGCTTTTTACATAAATGAACAAAACAGAAACCATTATAATATTTTATGTGTCTGGCTTCTAGAAAAAAACTGAATGATTTACCATTTCGAAAGTTTATTTGAAAGGCTAAGATTGCAAAAAAAACAACAACTATATATCTGTTTCTTTTATTTGAGATCTTTCCTCCTTCCCATAAAAAAATCACATTGCTTTCCCTTCCAGACAGGATATTTGTAGAGCGCAAGAAAAATGCGATACTTTAGGTGAGTTGTACGATTTTTTTGTCATTATATTCAAAGATTGGTGTAAAAAAACAATGATATAATTTTAGTTAAATGAAAGCAGATCCATGTCTCTTTAGTGCTAAGAGGTACTGTTGGGATCATAGAATATTGGGCTTATTGAGATTGGACCAAGAGCACAGAGAGAGAGAAATATGCTCTAACCCGCTCCAATGAATCTGTGCTTCAAGAATAGAAGATACACCAGAAAGAAGACAGAGGGATGAGGGTCCAATATAAGATCTGTCTATTTTAAGATTTGGGTGCAAGAAAGAGAGATAATAGAAATAGAGGACAAGGGGGATTATAGGGGGGGAGAGAATGGCAAGCAAATACGTGATTAGGGTGCAAGGTGATCCAATTTAGACCCCATACGCTGACTCAATCTCATCCCAGGGTGTGAATGACCACACACCCTGGTATCCGTAGCAATATACTAAAAAGACAGCCTGCAGCTTGGACTGTGATTGGGAGCAGAGCTGTGATCAGAAACGTTGTTTCAGAAAACATAAAACACATAAAGTAAAATTAAAAAAAACTTGACACCCTACTTAGTCAGGACAGGACCCACTTGGCAGTGATGGATTATAAATGGGAAGTCTATATCCCATGATGCTTAAGGGTCTACTCTATAAAGAGATAATTACAGGGAATTAGACCAAAGTAGCCGAGTTGGAGAAATTATTTTTCCGACTCAGCTACTTTGGGCTTAAGTTTGATATTCACTTCTCAGTTTCCTGTAATTCTCTCTATATTGAGTCGACCCTTTAGGCTAACTAACGGAACATCATGTAGTTCCCAAACATCTACAGCGCGAAGGTTAACCCATTGCTGCCATTCCCACCAAGTATTCCTACCCAATGACTGATGTCACCGGCAGCAATACTGCATCGGTTCCAGGTCTGTCTATCATAGCACACAAATCCCCTGCCTAATAGAGCATTGATTGGAGCACCATAGAGATGAGCAAAATGTGCTGGTGGTAGAGAGAGTCTCGGGAGAGAGACGGGGGGAAGATGAGAGAGTAAGTCAGTCTGGGAGTGCTAAATAAAAAAGTAATTATAAGTTGGAATGACATAAAGGAGATCAGTATGGGACAAACAAATTACACACATGTGTCACTATATTAACAGCAGAAAAAAGGCTGAATACAACGACTTCAACAGAACCCCAAATATGGGGGAGTCAATTAAAATATATTGTCACAAACAACATGTTATTAATGTTAAAAATGCCACATTTTTTCTTTGAAATCACAGATGCAGCGTTGGTTGTTGGTCTTGCCAGGCTGTCATGTATGACACTTACACACCCTAGAGTGACAGCATGCGTGTAATATGTATCATGTTAACATGTTAGCAGTGTTACTAGCACATAGCTAATGATATGTATGCGTTGATGAGCACCCGAGATTATCAGTATTAGGCGAAACATGGGTATACGGGGGCAGCAGCTTCGGCTGAGGGTGCTGGGAGTTATAGTCCCCAGAGGAGGCAGTGAGCTGCAGTTTCATCTGTGACCTGCGTCTCTTTAAATTCTTGATGTATGCCCTAATGGTTCCTTTGTTTCTCGCCCTGGTTTCGCAGGGTTGGCGGAGCTCGGCACTGTTTGTGACCCGTATCGGAGCTGTTCCATAAGTGAAGACAATGGTCTGAGTACGGCGTTTACCATAGCACATGAGCTCGGACATGTGTATGTTTCATGTAAATACTTTTGTCTTAAAATAAAACTTAATTGCACACAATCCTGGGCCGCGTTGTCATTGTGTACAAATTATAGTTTGGGGAATGACTGTACATGCTGAGCATAAAGTGTGGCTTCAATGAATTAATCATACAAATAAAAATAAAACTTTTATTTTTTCCAAATATTTTTTCTGATCACAGCACAGTTTTTTTTTTTGGTTTCTCCTAATCACACTTCAAACTGCTGGCAATATTTAGCACATTTAGCAGATACACATGATCCTCAGGCAGCTGGAGAGATACTTGTTAGATATATCTTGATTTAACGCAGGAGGTGTAAAACTATTGCCCTTTAGCTGTTGGAGCAGCCCTCCCCCCCCCCCCCCCCTCACTGATTGATCAAAATGCTTGGTCTATCATGGACCCCCTTAAAGTGACAGGCCTGGGTTTACTGTACCTACTCGCCCTCCCTATTGTTCCACCCCTGCCTCCAGCTGTTGGACTACATCTTCCAAAGACGTTGGATCATGGGCTTTAAGTCTGAATCCTGTTTTTTTGTAGACCTGGATAAAAGTGTGATTGGGAAGTATCATTAAAACCTGTTGATTGGTTAGCTAAAAGTATATTCTGTATATGTATTGTGATGCAAATCAATTTCCATTTTTGTGTGTCCCTTTGTCTCTGGACTTTTCCATTTTTTTTTTAATTACACAGAAGGGTCCACTCAATAAATTGAGAATTACAGGGAATTGAGACTGTAATTTCAGACTAAAGGCCAAAGTAGCAGAGTTGGAAAAATTCTCTCAACTTTTGGCCTAAAGTATGACATTCCCGTCTCAGTCTTCCGCAGTCCCCTCTCTGTTGAGTAGATCCATTACTTTTTTTAATAATGTGCATCAACTCTAAATTCGAATATTCTATTATATTACAAAACCTTATTGGACATTTTATAGGGGTAAAAGATTGCAAAAAAACAGCACATTTTGGGATTTGTTTATAAATGTTTTGAGCCAAACTTATAAAAGTGAAACAATCTGCCCGAAGATTCCAATGGTTTCTCTTCTCCGCTGATGTTTCTACTTTTTGAACTGTGCCACCCAAGTGACTTTTACTGTTTTCTTTCATATTTTTTCCTATTATTACAATGTTATTCTGAAGCTAATTTACTTCTCCGTTCTCAGATTCAACATGCCCCATGACGACAGTAATAAGTGCAGAGAGGAAGGGATTAAAAACCAGCAAAATGTAATGGCTCCGACCTTAAATTTTTACACCAACCCCTGGATGTGGTCCAAATGCAGCCAAAAATACATCACACAGTTTTTAGAGTGAGTGGATTTATTTATTCATTTTTTGCTTGCGTGTGGGGGGGGGGGGGGGGGTTCTGTGACAAGTTCATTTTTGGATCACCAGAGGTAAGCACAGTTCGTTACTAAGCAATACATTTCAGACGCCATTGCAGCAGTTCAAGGGTTTGTATTTTTTATAGAAATATTATGACAGCTGGCTTGGAATTAATTGCACTCAGTATTGTTTTGGACAGCCTTCTGAGGGAACAGTCTGCCTTATCTTTGGAAATAGTCTTCCCTCCACGGTATATTGAATAGTACTTTCCGCATTAAGTCTAACGGACGTCATTAAACTTGGATACAATAAAAGTCCGTCTGAAGTGTAGTTCAGTTTGCATATGTATCAGTTATGTAATTCTTTGGCGTCGGCTAGTACTGGAGATTCAAGAGGATGGGGCAGGGACTATTTTAATGTGTCTTCAGACATGCTCATGCAGTTACGAATTTGAGTTTTCAGTGTGCAAGGCTGGCAGGCAGCTGGATGTCTCTGCACTGCCCTAGGCGTACAGATATTCTGTCAGACTGTCTCTTGCATTCTCCATGGAGTCAGAGCAACGGGGGTTAGGTGACCACCCAGCACTCAGACTCCAGAGAGACATGAGAGTGGCAGCCTGAGAGGATGTTTTTGCACATGGGTCGTGCACAGATATTGGGCAACAAAATGGGAACTTGGCAAGTCCTATGGGTACAATCTGGGTGCTGGGTGAGTCCTGTGAATGCAATTTGTGTGCTGGGCATGTCATGTGGGTGCAATCTGGGTGCTAGCGTGAATTCTGGGTGCTGGGTCAAGTCTTATATGTGCAATCTGTGTGTTGGGCAAGTCCTATGGATGCGACTTGGGCACAGGGCAAGATATGTGGGTTCAATTTGTGTGCTGGGTGAGTCCTGTGAATGAAATGTGTGTGCTGGGCAAGTCATGTGGGTGTAATCTAGGTGCTGGAGTGCATTCTGGGTGCTGGGGCAAGTCCTGTTGGTGCAGTGTACATGTTCTGGAATACCTGTTGGTTCTAGCTCTTTGCTCCATGGGTGCGGTTTGGGTGCTGGGTGCAACTAGGTGCTCTGAAAATACCTATGGATGCAAGCTAGAAGCTCTGGCAAAATCTGTGGGTGCCATATGTGTACTGGCTGCTCTGGCGAGATTTACGGGTTCAGTCTAGGTACTCTGACAACACCTGTTGATGCATGATGGGTGCTCTGGTAAGACCTGTGTGCGCAATCTGGCTGCTGGGGGCTATCTAGGTGATCTGGATAGACCTGTAAGTGCAATATGGGTGCTCTAGCAAGACATGTCAGTGCATCCTATGTGCTCTGGGTAGACCTGAGAGTTCAATCTTGGTGCTCTGCAAGTCCTGTGTGTTGGTACCTGCCCTGCATGTAATTTAGAAAGAAAGAGAGGATAAAAGTAGTTATAATTGTATAACCTGTATTTTACAGAGAATGGAGTTAATAAAGAGTTAGTTCATTTATGACACCCATTGACTGTGACATAGACAAATCGATCTGCCTTTCCATCCAGTGGCCACATCTTGGCCTCTGGTAGACCACAAACCAGTGGATATATCCCTTGGTTTACTCCCTTTTTTTTCAGGGTGTATGTTGCTAACATAAAACAAATGGAATTCCAAGAAATTTGCAACAAATCCTTTGATGTTTATAGTGACTCCATATTGCGACATTCATTGCGGGTGACGTGGATGGCTGACAAATGTCTGCGGACTCCCCTAGCAGTTTTTGAGCGTGATGCATGAAGACAACCCTCCTTGAACTAATAGATTATTACACACACACACTGATTTCTGTACTAAAAGGGAAAGAGAAAAAAAACAAAGGTAATCTCTGGCTGCTGGCTCCTTCTGCGAAGCATTCCTCGTCCTTAGAAACACGGTTACCGCGGCAACCAGCGGTCTCATGCTGGCCTAAGATTTTCTAATTGGACATCCTGTCCTGGTATGACAGTCCGAGGGGATACCTGAGAGGAATCGAGGCCTCTGCAAAAAAAAAAAGAAAATCCGGCAACATTACAATGCTTTGTGCGGAGCTAATGTAGGACTTCTATTGATCAAACCAGGGGGTGTGTGGAAATTCGAATCTAGCGGGGAACACAGAAAGCATACCAGTTTAGCAAGTTGCATTTTGCATGCGCATTCTGCTTTAACCCTTGAAACGCTTGGTAGTTTTATTGCATGCTATTTTGTCATTCGAGACAAATGTTCCTGGTGTTTTTTGTTGGCATAAGTCATAGTTTCCAACATCGGCCATGTTTCCAGGGACACATAATTTGTTCCACATGCTGCAGAAAGAGCATGCAAAGTGCAGCCCAGAAATCTGTAGGATTAATTAATCATGGTAGGTCCTATGAGATCTCGACTCTGATTAATTAATTGTATTCTTTCTGTGTGTATATCCATCCTACATACCGCCGGGCTGTACTTTGCATGGTCTTTCTGCAGCATGTGAAACAAATATGTGTCCCTGGAAACATGGCTGATGTTGGCAACTATGATAAGTGCCACCATCCAATGAGCCTGTCCATAGCAAGACATCAGGATCTATGGCAAAGGTCATTGAACTTCCAGAGAACATCATTAAATTGTCCATCACAAAGTCCAGTAAATGTGTACCATGAAGATGTTGGGGGCACCCTGACCCATATAATATAGATTGTCCACGTTAAATGTACATTGTTCAGAATGTTCGGTCACATGGTTCCAGATCTTCCTTCATCTGAACCAACATTCTAAACAGCATGTCTGCCCCCTGATAGCTATCCAGGTCAATGAAACACTTTTTTTCTGTATTCTTTATTTTTTTTCCGACAGTTATCCTTAAAGACAATGGCAGCTTTTCCGGATCTCATACTCCTGTTCTTTTCTGTTCTAGTACCGGATACGGTGAATGTTTGCTCGACGAACCAATATCAAGAACATACACCTTGCCCCTACAGCTTCCTGGTGTTTTGTACGATGTCAATAAGCAATGTGAGTTTATATTTGGGCCGGGATCGCAGGTGTGCCCCTATATGGTTAGTAGTACTTTTATATCCTAAGCCAATTAATGTTATCAATTAAATATGTTTCATACAACATTAGCAGTACTATAAAGGGACACCTAGACACTGATTAAACTATGTACATAAGGTTCTACTCAATATGCCCAAAATTTGCCCTGATCAAGGATTCAATTGCCGTGAAAATCCTACCCACTATTCGACAACATTTGCAGTATTTGTACACTTGAACACAGGTGTGTTTCTAACTGTATTCAAGGAGTGGTTTCTTTTTTTTAATGTACAGAACTGTTTTGGACGATGTGTGCTTCAATATTCAAAAATACCCAACAATAGTAAACGTTTACAAAGTGTATTTAAATGCCAATTTAATAATTTCTGTAAGCAAAGTGTTAAAACTTATTTTTTGTATCCTTTTCGTTTGTACTCAGCACTTCTATAAAATCTAGATATTGTTCGGGAAATAACGCTGTGACCTTATATTGAATAATAATACCGATGAGATGTTGCTAAGGGAGATAGTGTGTGTCGTATCAGTCTGTACATAATCCTAATGCTGCTCTGGGTTTCAAACTAGGAATGTGATTTATTTATTTACTATTTGATCTGTTTGTAGAGAACAATTGTTTGCAGTAGGAGTGGCGATATTGGCAATTCTACAAAGCCTGCGTTTCTTTTTAAAGAATGATTGCTTGCATTTTACAAAGAGAAGCAGGTTGAAAAGATAAAGAGATTTAATTGGATTTTTTGGGTGGGATCATGGACCGTATGATTTGAGGCTTTTTCCAGTAGGGTTGCAACCCTTTGTTTCAACATCAACTTTTTACAACTCAGCTGGGTGGGGGCCCTATATACTGGCATGACTGCTGCCTGTGCACAGTGCTTGTATAACTCACCCAGTAGCTTTAGAGCCATACCAGCTTACGTACTGTATTTAGCTCCCGGGGTGAAGAGTGGAAGATCTTAAAAAATGGTTAAGTCACTTGACATCATGCAACATTCCCCAACCCCGGGATTCTGAGCTCCAGCTTCCCTGGTACAGAGACTGGGAGTCTGGGGCCCAGTTCTCCACTTTAACTTAATTTATTAAACACAATGTGGGCTGATCACTGTGCATGGGCAGTATAAATGCCGGGACTGGACCCCAAAAAAACTGTTCCTCAAATTCATGACTGTTGGCAATTAGGGCTGTCACTGTGCTGCCTGGTATGCACATGTTTAATTTCTTTACATCCTGAAACTTAAAAGGATAGACTTGTTCTTTTTAATTTAGCTGCTTGTGCACAGAAGACTGAACCTTGCACAAGCAGCCGCCATGCTGGCACTGCCACGGTAAATCCGTGACTGTTGGCAGTTATGATCTGTGTTCGTGTAAACTTTGCTTGGCATTTGAGCACAGATCAGGATTAACACTGGTTATGGCTGCTTTCGTCACTAATTAAGTAACAGAGATCATTGGAAAGTAACACTAGCATTAGACTTCTTGACTATAGTTATATCCATGTTATAGATTGCATGTGAATTTACTCTTCTTCTCCTTCTGTCTGTCCCCAACCTGAAGCAGATGCAATGCAGGAGGCTATGGTGTATCAATATGGAGGGGCCCCACAAGGGTTGCCGTACACAGCACACCCCATGGGCCGATGGGACCGAATGTGAACCCGGAAAGGTGAGCTATCATTTTTGAAGAATAGTCGAATGGCAGAATTTCTCCAACCTGGTTACTTTGGCCTTTGAGACAACGGTCATTTTTTTTATGTTTAATTAAAAGATAGAAATGCTTTAATGGAAGAATAAACTCAGTATCTTTTGAGCCCTATTTGTTCTCTAAATCAAGTGGCAGACATGTCTTTTAGAATGTTGAGTCTTACTGGTCAGATATTCTTTCTTCTGACAAAGATGTCTGCCCCCTGATAGAGCTGTATGGAGCAAAAGAGGGCTCAATAAGGTACTAAATTTGTATTTTTACGTTAAAGAATTTCTATATCAAATGTCTACACTTGATGCCGTCTTTCAATTAAGATTATTTTATCTACAGTTGTCTTTAAGTTTCAAATTAACTCTTTCATGAATGAACCCCCAAGGAAGAGCCCACCACTATACACCCATTGTGTATGGCATAAACACAGTTCCTTCATTGGTTTACCACCTACGATTTACATTTGACCTGAACAGTCGATTCGGTCTTTCTTTCTTTCTAGCCCAGTTTCGGTAAGTTTTTAATTTTCAGTCTACTTTGCCCAATCTGGTCGTATTTCAGGCCACATCGGTCTATATTGAGTAGACCCTTCCATCACACTATGCCATTGTCTTAATGAAATCGGGAATGTATTATAACACACTCTACAGATTCTATACTATCCATCCTTAAATATTTCATGGGTGCTGTTGCGACATGTACGTTATTTATTCTCCATAGATTAAATAATGAATAAGGATTCTTACAGAGGTTCCCAGCACAGGAATTAGTCTTGCTTCACAATGAACCTGTGAGTTTCTATATTCTATAACTTCCCCCACAGTTATACGTGGCTGAGGAAACATCTCAGTGATCCTTCTGTGGCGCATTGTCCCTGCTGTTCCTTTTATCTAGGATGATGCCATTACCTTGACCACAATTATAATAATATAAAGAAATAAAGACAGTCTATTCCAACATGCGATGTGTTCACTTCTCATTAACAAACAGAACCCTACAAAATATTGTGTCATGTTTTAGTTGGGTAGTTTTTTTCCCCTTCTTCATGTTTACTGTATACGTTGACCTTCCGGCTACCGAAACTACTGGTGGAGGAACATCTATGGCCGCCCTGGAATCCGGCCCCAGTTAGCTAAATATAAAATAGGATTAATATACCAATCGCAGTCTCTGTTGAAGTAGCTCATTTGCATATGAAGCTGCATCATGATGTCATAAGCCAGAGACACTGCATACATATTTGAAACCTTTTTTTTTTTTTAATTCTCTAGAGTTAAATAACAAGCAATGTTGGCATGACAGAGTCCCAATAAAGGTTAAGAAGTTCAAGCACTATTTTTTGTTTTGTTTGTTTTATTTTAGTGTTAGTGTTGCTTTAAATGTGTATTAAATCTGTATTTACTTAGGGAAAACACAAGGAAATATATGAATATGTTGAAACACACTAACAAAGAGGCTTCAGCAGTGGATTTCTTTTTATGGACTCTTTACACGAGCCAAAAAAGCAGGAGGTTTATATAAAACAGCCCTATTAAGAGGGAATTTCTAGATAAAAGAAAACCAAGGTGAAATAGACAAGCACCATTGGTCAATCGTGAATATAATGTCCGCTCTGGGTATAATTATTGCTATAAATTGAGAAAGGCCGCTTGATGATAAGGAAGGTATTTAATTGCTCCAGAGAAGCAGGAATTCCATTCATGTTCCACCTGAGAATGGATAGAATTACTGATAGTGCTAAAGAATTATTGTCTTCTCTTAACCCCTCGCGTGGGATTTTTAAGAAAGATAGTTATATGGGAAACTTCAAATTCCTGCAGGTTTGGAAGATTATTTATTTTTTAGAAAAATACTATTTTCCCCACTTTTTTGTAAAGAAAATATTAAATCTAATAGTAAGTCTGATAGTTAGCAAGGTATGCACTAAGATTCTGCTTACAGTAAGATATTTACAGATGCCATTTTATAGGGAGAGTCCTATCCATGGATGGCGTCTATGTGTGCCATCCTGTGTCTGAATCTCACTTCTAGTGTCTACAACTCCCAGGGCAAAGCATTGAGCTCACCAGGGCAGTGGGGTATCTTGGTTTTGTCCTGACAAAATTTGGGCACCCTCCTACCCACGTTGCACACCCATTACATGCCACCATCACCCACATTGCACACACATTAAATGCCCAATCACCCCATTACATGCCCCTATTACCCACACTGCATACACACTTAATGCCCCATCAACTACATTACATGCCACCATCACCCTCATTACATACCCCCACCATGTCCATTACATGACCCCATCACCCCGATTAATTGGGAAAGGAGTTAAAGCTTGCTGGAAGGTGGGGTAGGGAGTGAGAATGTTTGAAGCACCAGAAGTGTGCTTTAACACCCTCTGGCAAAGTGCCACCCTAGGCGAGTGCCTTGTTTTCCCTGTGGAAGATACACTACTGCACCAGGGATAGCCCCAAAACTGATGGCACTGTCCAATTAAATTCCCGTACTGTTGGTAACTATGTCAAAGTTGTAGTTTATATTGGACAAGTGATGCAAACTATGTGGAGACTTTAGGAGCAGAGCAAGCAAATTCAGGTGCCAGTCTAGTTATTTTTAGAAGCTATAGAAAGGGTACTTCCATAGAGTTAGATGTAAAACAATTTAAAAAAAAAAAGCCAGCATTAGGAATTTTAGGAGCTGGGATTTCTGTCCTCTGGGGTTTGTCAAGCCCTGTGGTAAGGTTACTATGCGTCTCCATAACTGTGAAGTCTTAATACATTATATTATTTGTATTTACTTATTCGAAAGGAGGTGGTTAAACTTGGACAATATTAAAGCCAGCAGTGCATTGGTTGGCAAAGGGCAGAATTATAAACAATGTCTTTGGTTCAGTTGTTCCAAGTTATAAAACTCCATCCGTTTCCAAACTCTTGGTTTGCCAACCAAAGTACAGGGGTCTTTTGCTCGCATGGTGGGAGGTGTTGTCCCCGGCAGCTGCAGTCTCAGAGGTCGAAAATCTGAGAGATGGAAATGTCATTCCCCTTCCTGAAGATTATCACAGAGCATTACAGATCTAGCAAGTAATGGAGTCCGAGGGGCTCATTAATCAGACACAATAGTCCTGTTTGTAATGAAAGGAAACAGTGACACGCATATCTCTGGAATTTGGTTCTGTCTAGGGTAAGAGTGAACTATTTTAATGACCTGGGGTTGATATATTCATGGATTACAATAATTAAATGTAACCTGACTGTTTAATGTTCCCCTATCTGATCTCTCTCAGCCAAGTGTCTCTACCAATCCCTGCTCTGTCTCCTTTAATGTGGATTTATTTGCTTTTACTACCCACTTTTATAATGCAGTTTGGCCCCCTATCCCTAACTATAGCAGGGACCGTATCTGGTTAAACATTTAGTACTATTGTTTGACAATCCACTTCGTTTGCTGCGAAACGCGTTGTTCTTCCACATTATCTTTGACACCTCCACCGTTATTTCCAGGTATTGAGGTTTTTTTTTCAAACAAGCAAAAGAAAGCCATGTAGTCCCTGGTTTGCTCGTCTTCTGTGAAATATAGGTACATACTCACATAAACCCAAGTTTCTCTAAGACTTGGTATTCCCTGAGCCTAGGGCATCAATATATACTGGGAGGTAACCTGGCAATTGTATGAATAAAATATGAAATGAATGGCCACTATTTTTTTTTTTTTTATGGTGATAGTAGTCCTTTAAAGTGATAGATGGCTCTGGTAGGTCAAAATCGCAATATCATTTCAAGCCAACCTTGTATGTTATCTGAATTTTTTTTTTTTAAATCTTTGTTCATTACAGCATTGCAAGTATGGGGTGTGTATTCAAAAAGAGCGGGATATGCCAGTAACTGATGGGTCATGGGGATCCTGGAGTCCGTTCGGAACGTGTTCTAGAACTTGTGGCGGGGGCATCAAAACCGCCATCCGAGAATGCAACAGACCAGAGTACGACCATGTTTTTTTTATATCTTTCTCTTTTCCATTCTTTTATTGTTTCCATCCCCTGAGCCCTATGTTATAATTGAATTACAAATTGGGCTTATTTTTTTTCAAACTTAATATAAATTATTTACTTCCTTAAAGGGACACTAAACTTTTTTTTTTCTCTTGTGCCTCTAGTATAGAAGCACAAGTGAAAAGTTATTTGTCCCTAGTGTGAAGATGAACTGGCGTGTACTTTTGATAGTACACGCCAGTTTATCCTCTGACCAACAGCTGCCATGTTTCCATAGGAAGCAGGAAACAGTCTGGTCGGCGACCGGCTCTCTCTACTAGCGCAGAGAGAGCCCCTCGTTTTTACATAGGATCAGCAGTGGGAGCCTTAACTAGGTCCTCCATGCTGATCCCATGCAAAACGAGGGTCTCTCTCTGCACTAGAAGCGAAAGACCCTCACATTCGGATATCAGAGGGCGGCTCACAAGTGAGACACAGCAGATAGTAAACCCGCGTGTACCTATTAAGATACATGTCGGGTTTACTTTCAAAGACCGGGACATGTATTGTTTAACCCATTCTTCCTTGAAGGAAGCAAGGGTTAAAGAAGTTGGAATGTCCCTTTAAGTTAATTATACCTTATAATAAACTTAAGTTCCAAAACAAACAAAAAAACTAAAAATTTGCAAATAAACAAAGTTTTTTGCATTATATTTTCCCAGACCAAAAAATGGCGGCAAATACTGCATTGGCCGTCGGATGAAATTCAAATCGTGTAGTACAGACTCGTGTTTCAAGCAAAAGAAAGATTTCAGAGAGGAGCAGTGTGCTGAGTTCGATGGAAAGCATTTTAATATCAACGGTCTACCTCCAAATGTGCGCTGGGTGCCAAAATATAGCGGAAGTAAGTAGCGTTGTGTGATCTTGTTCGTAAATCCCGCAAAACAATAATTTATTGATTCAATATTTCTGCTCCCTCTCCCCCCAGTTCTCATGAAGGACCGCTGCAAATTATTCTGCCGGGTAGCAGGAAGCACTGCCTACTATCAACTCAGGGACAGGGTACTGGATGGGACATCTTGTGGTCCAGACACAAATGATATCTGTGTGCAAGGACTGTGTCGGGTAAATCATTTACTACTTTGTTTTTCAATCCCTTCCATGTTAATCACGGTGGAATGCGTTGGGTTCCCCGTCCTCACTGGCACTAAAAGGAGTAATGAGTTTATTGTGAATAGACGCTTATGCTTTTACAGTACGTGTTTAGTTTCATGCATTGAATTTTTTTTTTTTTGAGAGTTGGGGACATATTGAGAAGGGGGTGGAGGTGAAACTGTATTTGGAGGGGGGCAGAAAATAAGTGATATTCAAATAAATAACCCCAGCATTTCACTGCAGATACAAAGTGGGTATCCTAAATTCCTGTAGCTTCTACATGTTATCATTAGGAATACAGCATATTCCAAAAAATAATTCCAAATATATGTATTAAAATGAGGGCATCGCAGATTGGTAAGTGTTTCTTACTTGTACCGAGGGGGAGACCCAAAAAAATCTGCAAAAGATCATAAATATCAAATATTTGCTCAATCTTTCGTGCCCTTTGTTTAAATGACGTCTCATTGTTTTTGGCATTGCGGTTGTGTGTCACCCTCAAAAGGTCCATTGTTCATGTACGCAGCCAAAAGGGCAAATCAGCCATTCTGTTCAAATGTATAAAATGGGCATTTAGTAATTGACCTATGAGCCAGTGACACATTAATGCTGATTTTTGCTAAAAAAAAAAAAAAAATGTAAACTTGCGGAAAAATGTTCTCAGACGTACAATTAATTAAAATTTCCATCAAATCAACAGTTGAAAATTAAACAGGATTTTCCAGCTCAAATACCTTTAAATTAGTTGTAAGAGCAGGAAAAACTGTTTCTATTGGATGATTATATGTTCATAGTTTAGCAGCCTTTATCACTGCTGTAACATAGTTGAACTTTTATTAGCTATCTCATACGCTGGATACAATACCTCAGTATATCCCAGTCTTCACTCAACGGTTCATCAGATGTGAAATATGCAGTTAAAATCACTTAAAAACTTCTATACTGTTCCAAATAAATGACATATACACAGTGAGGGGAAAAAGTATTTGCTCCCCTGCTGATTTTGAATGTTTTTCCCACTGAGAAAGAAATTATCAGCCTAGTCATTAAGGTTTCGAGGCTGACGTTTGGCAAATCGAACCTTCAGCTCCCTCCACAGATTTTCTATGCTATTAAGGTCTGGAGACTGGCTAGGCCACTCCAGGACCTTAATGTGCATCTTATTGAGCCACTCCTTTGTTGCCTTGGCTGTGTGTTTTGGGTCATTGTCATGCTGGAATAGCCATCCATGACCCATTTTCAATGCCCTGGCTGAGGGAAGGAGGTTCTCACCCAAGATTTGATGGTACATAGCCCAGTCCATCGTCCCTTTGACGTGGTGCAGTTGTCCTGTCCCCTTAGCAGAAGAACACCCCTAAAGCATAATGTTTCCACATCCACATCTTGATGCCAAAGAGCTCGAATTTGGTCTGTTCTTTCCACAACACTTTCACCCAGTTCTCCTCGGAATCATTCAGATGTCCATTGGCAAACTTCAGACGGGCCTATACATGGGCTTTCCTGAGCAGGGGGACCTTGCAGGCGCTGCAGGATTTCAGTCCTTCACGGTGTAGTGTGTTACCAATAGTTTTTTTGGTGACGATGGTCCCAGCTGCCTTGAGATCATTAGCAAGATCCTCCCGTGTAGTTCTGGGCTGATTCCTCACCTTTCTCATGATCATTGAAACTCCACGAGGTGAGATCTTGCATGGAGCACCAGCCCAAAGGAGACTGACAGTTATTTTGTGTTTCTTCCATTTGCAAATAATCGCACCAACTGTTGTCACCTTCTCACCAAGCTGTTCGGCGATGGTCTATTCCATCCTTGTGTAGGTCTACAATCTTGTCCATGACAAGCGTTTGGAATCTAATTAATTGATTGCTTCTGTTGACAGGTGTCTTTTATACAGGTAACAGGTGAAATTAGGAGCACTCCCTTTAAGAGTGTATAAAAGACACCTGGGAGCCAGAAATCTTGCTGATTGATAGCGGATCAAATACTTATTTCACTAATTGACATGCAAATCAATTTATAACTTTTTTGAAATGCGTTTTTCTGGATTTCTTTTTTTGTTATTCTGTCTCTGACTGTTAAAATACTCCTATCATTCAAATTGTAGACTGATCATTTCTTTGTCAGTGGGCAAACATTCAAAATCAGCAGGGGATCAAATACTTTTTTCCCTCACTGTGTATATATCTATAATATATATATATATATATATATATGTGTGTGTAGGCGACAAGAGTCCGTTTAAAAGCACCTCTGTAGTTTATAGGTAATGTTTACGGGTCGCTACCATCTCTTAAAAAATAATAATAATGGCCATGTTATTTGCTCCTTAAATGTAACATTGGCCTCAAGCCAAATTTGGGTGACAACCCATCATGAAATGTTTTGTCGGAAGACTCTTC
This sequence comes from Pelodytes ibericus, assembly GCA_036172795.1. Classification (NCBI taxonomy): domain Eukaryota; kingdom Metazoa; phylum Chordata; class Amphibia; order Anura; family Pelodytidae; genus Pelodytes; species Pelodytes ibericus. The sequence continues at coordinate 75,198,533 of CM069865.1, read as the reverse complement.
AAAGATTAAAAGAACACGGAAATCCGGGTGAAATGATACTGTGTAGTTATTAGGAGTCACAATACATTGGGACGTATAATGTAACTAGTTCTATACAACCTTGAAAGAGAATCCTGTTCTCCCAACTCCTACCTTACTAGAAATCAATGCTGTCCTCCCTCAGTAGGTCAAACACTGTGTTTTAACAGATGGGAACCAGTGGTGCAGTTACTGAATGTATTGTTTCAGAGTAGATTAAGCTTCTATGATGTTCGAGAAAATGTTTCAGATTTTTTTTCTATAAAACTAGTCTCCCCTCGGCCCCCAGTTTTTGCACTGGGAATTTTGATGGTGTGACTGTAAAATACTCTTTAACACGGTTGCATATTGTCCTGTACCTAGACCCTGATAGTTTTCATTAGTTTGTTTTATGATTACTTGCCTGTTTCGGTTCCTAATCATTTGAAAGTCTAATCGTTTAACAGGAGGTTGATTTAATAATGATAATCCAAAAAGAGCAAAACTGTATCCGCAAATCTCCCAAACTGACTAACAGGGATAACCAAACAAAATAATTTACTGCTGTTGGTATTCCATAGTTGACAAACAGTGTGTTACCTCCACCTGACCCACAACGCATTTCGCGCCTATTACTAGCACGTAGTTGTAGCCCCTAGCAAGTGGACTGTAATATAAACCTTAGCTAATTCACGATTTGTAGAGCCGAGTTTAGTTTCAGTAAATCTTATATTGATTTCAGCGTTGATTTAGCTCCAGAGCTTACCTGTCAATTGGACTTGCTATGCTAAGTTTATCACTTAAGTTACCCTGAGTTAGACTTGTGGATTTAAAAAAAAAAAAAAACACTCAGGGTGATAAGTCTACAGTTTTTACATGCATATCATTACTTGTCAGTCTACTGGACCCAACCTGGGAAATAGTTGATGAAACCCTTTACACCTTATCTTACTGCTCCGTCGGAGACGAATGACTTACTTGGGTCTTGTTCGTGGAGGGCCATGTTCTCCAAAATTCACTTGACGAGCCCTTCAAAGAGCTCAAGTATTCAACAGTCAGCTATATTAGATATATCCTAAAACCTAGGATATTTGGGGAACCTTGATTTGGAGAAAGTTCTCCTAAAAGACCAATTGATATCTGAGGGTCTAAACGGGAAGAGGACCAATCAAGCTCTTTTAGAAAGAAATCATTTTTGAGCTTGGGATAATTTAAAAAAAAAATCCTTTTCTCCAGCTGAGGTTTGATAAATAAGGTGCAACATTGCCCTCCTTTGGAATTCTTACACACAACGTAAATTCTTCCAACCAAGCTCTATGATATGTTAGTACCTTGTTAGTACCTTGTTGGGTGCAGTTATTGATTTGACACCACATTGTTCATTGTTGATGGTTCCTTTTGCGGATTTATTCATGTATAATTCTTTTTCTTTTACTTTGTTGGTTTTTTTTTTTAAAGCAAGCTGGTTGCGACCATGTCCTAAACTCGAAAGCCAGGCGAGATAAGTGTGGCGTTTGTGGTGGTGACAATTCCTCCTGCAAAACTATCGCTGGAACATATAACTTAGTACATTACGGTAAGTGACATAATCTGCAACTGTACATATACAATATATTTAATGTGTAAATATGGTATATAGGTAATGGGAGCCATGGACCTCGATACTACAGTCTAGAGTGATAGTCTAGTCTATTCCAGTATTTTATTGGACAAAATTTTGCCTGAAGATTTTGCCCCATTAGTTTAACCCTTGGTGAGCAGAAAGAAAGAGGTATAATGTTTAAGTAATTTTCAAAGTAATGATTTAATAACAAAATACAAATAAACCTTATTGAGGTCTCTTTGCTCTATCAGAAGGCCGACATGTTTAGAACATTAGGTCAGATTCGACCCAAGATTCCGAACACCATGTCAGCCCCCTGGTAGAACTATCTGAAGGACAAGCAAATAGACTTGGCTGTAAGATAGAAATATTGCATGTAGAAGAGTAATCCCACAATCCATCATTTCAATTATGTCTCTTTCAGGTTACAATAACGTGGTCCGTATTCCCGCTGGCGCCACCAATATTGATGTGCGTCAGCACAGTTACTCAGGAAAGCCAGAAGATGATAACTACCTTGGTGAGACTAAATTCTGTCCTGTTGAGTAACTTTTTAGTCTTTAAATTATACCATATTATATCTCCACCACCATACAGACCAAACATTCATTAGTAAACAAAACATACATTAGTAAACGCGTTAACGTTTACTGTCACTTTAAAACAAACAAGGTTGGCGAATTTATTGCACTGCTGGCTAAATGTGATTTTTTTTTTAATATGAAAGAAGCACAATATTCAATTTGCTGGTTTATTGATCAGATGAGTATCAGATGAGTGCCATGGCACTTGAAAGGTTAATTCTATTAAAGCAGTCACCCCAACCCCCCCATCGCACACATACTGTGTATAAAATGGTTTTGACTTCGTTTATGCATACACTGCTGCCTAAAAATGGGCTCAGTGTTATTTTCAATTTCTGTTCCAGCTCTCGGGAGACCAGTGTTTGGCTGTTGGCACAAATTTCATATAGGAATTGTTATTGTAAATGATGTGAGTCTGGGATCTGTCCAACAACCAAGACCATCTCTCAGCTGAGGCAGATCCTCAGCCTGCACAGCACAAACATTGGATGTTATGTATAAACGCCATGACTGGGGTGATCCAATCATCAGCAACATTCTACCGGTTTCTGTGGTGGCTGGTCCATGTTTCACACTTTGCCCCAGTGATCTTTGGAACTGCATTACGGGGGAATGTAGTCCACAACAGGTGCAGCTAGACATATAACATCCAGCAAGCGAAATCCGGGTTTATATTTAACATGAGTGAATATCGTATTGGGCTCTGTGACCTCTGGGGAGATCTGTAGCAATGTCCAAAAGGAGAAGACTCAAGAAGGTGTTACAGATTTGCATTTCACCAGGGACTGGTAGGATGTGGTGGAGATGGTGAAGGGGAGGTGAGAATGAAAGAGGGATTAATGAGGCTGAAATGAGAGCGACTGGGTGGATCTCTAGTTTCAATCAAAGCTAACAGGTAATCCTGATATTTTTATGGTTTCAATAAGCACTTGACTCATAAGCTTGACTTTGGGAAGATTCCATTGCCTTGTTGCTCGTCGAAAGGGAATATTCTATTTCCTTTTTGCTCGTTGGAAGGGAAGATTCCATTGCTTTATTGCTCGTCGAAAGGGAAGATTGCATTGCATTGTTGCTTGGCGGTAGGGAAGATTCTATTGCATTTTTGCTTGTCGAAAGGGAAGATTCCATTGCCTTGTTTTTCGTTGAAAGGGGAGATTCTATTGCCTTGTTGCTCGTCCAAAGGGAAGATTCTATTGCCCTGTTGCTCGTCGAAAGGGAAGATTCTATTGCCTTGTTGCTCGTTGAAAGGGAAGATTCTAGTGCCCTGTTGCTCGTCCAAAGGGAAGATTTTAATATTCAACAAAAGTTGTGTTATCAAGTTGAGCAAAGGTAGCCCTCTCTTCTTTATGTCAAAATGAAGGCAGGAATAAATACCGTGATTGTTCGTGGTGGACATATAGTGGACTTTGTGATAGACAATTTAATAGAACGTAACAGTCCCTGCCATAGACACTGGAGTCTTAAGTGTGAATACCTTCCCTATCCCTTAACAAAAGGTCTGAATGAGTTTCATACACACCTGATTTGCTCTGGACAGTTCTGATATCGGACCACTTCCCTGGGTCCCAACCTCTTCCTGCTTCCAGCACTAGAAGATTAAAAATATTGTGTGCATACATACTCTGACTAGCCACTGCTAGTGCATGGACATCCATGTCTGGCATGTAAAATATTAACACAACAGTGCACATGTACATGTACTGTCTAGCCCCCCTGCACATGGCTAACTTGCTTCTAATGAGATATCTCATTAGGCTAGTGCACCATTTCGAGAATCGACTCAACTGTCAAGGTTGCAGGTTCACTTCCCACAAGGTCCTTCCTTTTACCAAGACTTATGTATGGGAGAGACACTGTTTGAGAAAAGTTGAGTGAAGTAAAAGTAGCTCTTTCCCCTAAAATGGAACCAAAATAATAATAATAAAAAAAATAGTAATCACTCAGAGGCACTTTCCATGGCAAATATATATATTGGTATTATGTGAAAACATATTTTTTACATATATTACCAAAATAAATATTATTGCTATTGAAATTTCCTCTCTTCATTTTAACAAGGTAACTAAAACGAGTAAAATTTAATTGGTTAAGAATAACATTGGATTTTGGGCAAAACTAATATCCCCTGAGTACATGAAAACCAGAGAATATATGAATGTAGCCTTATTATTATTTAGATCGCACTGCCCTACGCAGTTTTCCTTGGCATCTAGAGCCTCCCCCAACTTAGGATTTGGGAATAACCTTCTATCTCTCAGTCATCTCTGTAAACATGGGGGCCACTGGTAAAATCCCAGCTGCAGGTTTTCTCTAGGGCTGGCTTTTCAGCTTTGCACATCTGTACAGAGTTTTATACTGTGTTTATTTTTCTGTTCAGGTTGATTTATCATAACTGTCATCCGTGTTATTTATGTTTTGTTGCGTGAAGGTATACCCATATTTTCCTATTGACTTTTCCAGCAATACCCTCAGCCGGACATATCTGAACACGTTGGAGCTGGCACGGAAAAGGGATCTTTTAAACTCTTTTTTTTTTTTTTTGCAAACCCTTCTTTGATTGCATGATGTTAAACTGTTGCTTTTGGGATGTAAATAATATTTGTTAAAGGGGGCCAATCATGCTTTAATTAAAATGGCTATTATTTAACGTAACATACTCCGTTTTACATTATATATCTAAAAGTTATGAGGATTGTGTCTTTCCTTCAACTCCTTCCCGACGATGGGAGGTACTATGCCGTCCTTGGTTACTGGTCCCAAAAGACACTAGGACGGCTTAGAACGGCTTAGAACGTCCAGCGTTTACATTGCGGCTCCCCCTGATGAGCTGCGCTCGGATCACACCTCTCTGATGAGCTGCGCTCGGATCATACCTCTCATATGAGGCAGCGGGATCACACCTCTCATATGAGGCAGCGGGATCACACCTCTCATATGAGGCAGCGGGATCACACCTCTCAGATGAGGCAGCGGGATCACACCTCTCAGATGAGGCAGCGGGATCACACCTCTCAGATGAGGCAGCGGGATCACACCTCTCAGATGAGGCAGCAGGATCACACCTCTTAGATGAGGCCAGTTTTTTAAACATATAATGCGCCAGCGCAACAGGCGCTGCCTCAACCTAAATCTATGCATTCAGCATATTTGGCGCAATCTGCGTGTTTGCCTTGTTTGTACATGACCCCCAATGTATAGATACTTCCCAATTATTTTTTATTCTCTACCTTCACAACATAAGCAATGTTTGGGTGACACGGTCCCTTTTAATGAATAATACTGTCTGATATTTTTACTACCATGACCCCAGTCCCGTTAACCTTAAAGGAGCCTCTGTTCAAATAAACAGCATCTCGGAGAAGAGTGAATAGAATTAATCTGTTGTATAGTGTCTGGTGGTTACACATGATCTAATCACATGCAGACTATGTACATGCAAATACACTCAAAGAGTGTGAGCATGCATATACTATACTCCGAGCTCACCGAGTGTGACGGCCCTATGCTAATCTCACGCTAGTTAGAGGAGGATTGTGAAGGAATTTAACATTGTCATCAGGTTTGAAGTGTAAATGTTTACTTGTTCTTGTTGGAAAGCCCAGGCGAAAGAATGATGAAAAGAGGAAAAGGTCTCTGTAGCGCTATAAAAAGATAACAAAGTTGCAAAGTGTGTAATAAAAAAAACACACACACATAAAAAGTAGCATTCTGTGTACAAGCATTTTCTGCAGCCGTACACATAAATATTTATTTGCAACGCTGGAAATGTACTAATTAGCATTTGCTGAGTAGATTTTGTGCCCCGTCAGCATTCAGCGAGCATCCTTGTCGTAATAAAGTGCTAATTTAAACTTGGATCCGAGTGAAATAATCTTGGGAAACGTCTCTGGACACCAGTGTGAATAATCACCGTCATAATAGGTGAGACGTGAGTTTCGTTGGTTTTAAATTCATCATCTCATATTTGCATTTAAAGAGCTAGCTTGTCAGCTGAATGGGGAGGATATTTTTCTCGGCTTCTTTGGCCTTCATTTGAAATTCCCTTCTAACTTATCTGCAATTCTTCCATTCCTTTTGAGTGGAAGAATTTTTATAACACGGGTACTTTGGACCTAAGTGTGAAATTTATTAAAGTTAAGCAGACGAGAGGTTCTAGGGTCAACTCAATAACCAGAAAATCGCAGGGAAAATTATTAAGGCCAAATTTTTTTCCCCTCCTATCCATGACTATCAAGTGGGAAAACACGCAATCATGTGGGTCTCTAGATCAAGTTCTTATTCTTTTTATGTTCTGTTACTTTCAGGGGGTCTCATGAAATATTTTGTTAGCCCTTTGCTATTTGCTACAAATTCGTATGAAACTTGCTATATCTTTTCCGAGCTAAATCGGATCTGCAACCGATAGACAACTTTTTATCGTTCTGATGGTGTTTGTCATAATGAGAAAAAGATCTTGTATTAATCACTTGAGCATAAAAGTCATTCTCTAAACATTGTATTACTGAAAATATTTCAGAGAGGTGCCAAACGTGAGCCAAAATCATCACATTGCTTCTTCTCAACTCCCAGTTTGCTGTAGAGTGAAGTAAACTCATGTTACAGTTACATGATGACCTGTCTCTTGTGCGTAGAACATTTCCCACCATGCAATCTCTCTGATTGGCAGCCCGTTCTGCCAATTATGGGGTAAGGACTCTGGGTAAATGTGCGTCACGTATCCCTCTGGCATAGTGAATCCTAGAGCAGATTGGTTTAAATCTGAATTAGAAAAACATCCATAGTTGCCAACAATCCCTGATTCGCCAGGAATATCACATTTTTTAGCTTCCACGGATTCTGAACAGTCTGGGTATGACTGCCGCCCATGTCCCGTACTTTGCACCACACACAGGTGGTTTTGAGACATACATAGTCTTACATTGTGAGCTCCAGCTCATGCAATGTACTGTAACCCCATGCAATGTACTGTAACCCCTCCTCTTGTAGGCCACACCTTTGTCCCGCGGTGTTGGGAGGTATCTGTTTTTTTTCTTTCGTGGTCTTTAAATGTTTTATTTTTAGAAAAAAACATATACGGTATGTTTTGTACAGAGATGAACAGACAGATCGATTGAAAAGATACATTGTGAAAGGAAAATAAATATAACTCCCCTTGTCCTCTTTTTCCATTTTGCCCGGCGCCACGAATTATAGATTCATTTATACGATCCGTGACTTTGATTCACATAGCTTTTTTTTCTTCCTTTGATTGCGTCTTGAGAATAGCACAGAGGAAGTTGATCTAATTCATCAATTTAGGGCTATGGACCGGCATGTATCTTTGGCAAGAAAATTGTTCTAATTGGTCTGGTTTTTGTACACTGTAACAATTCCCGCTGCTCGGCAAAAATGATGCGTTTACAAAAAAAGAACATGGGGAGCTGTATTTTCATTATAGAATAAACTAACAAAGTGTTTCCCCTTTTACTTGGCTAGGTGGTAAGAATAAAGAAGGCAGTTATGAGTGAGCCATTCACAGTCTGCCGGAGTCTTTTATAATAATACACGATATCAAACTGGCATTTCTAACAAGTGGCCAAGTACAGACACTCTCTTTTCGGATTAATGTGTCACTGTGCCGACATTTTATAGGTGATTTCATTGGCCTATTATAGTACTTAATTGAGTTAAAGGAACACTGTCACCTAAATATGGCTTTTTGCTTATGAAAGTAGAGAATTCAAAAAAATGGTAACAAAATATGATCGATACATTGTGTAAGCAGAGAGGCCTAAAATGCACAAATTAAGAGCAGAATGTGTCGTAATATGTCTCAGCGGAGTGTCCTGTTTATGACATCCCCTTGTGGTGTTGTCTGGAAATTACACGTTTTCCAGTTGAATTAAGAATTGAAGTATTGTTTTTTGCCATTGTTTCAAACATAATGACTCACTAACATGAAGTAAAAGAGTCAGTTGCACCACAGGAAAAGGCTGCCTTCAACGTTTTCTATCTTTATACTCCACACCCCCCACCCAAAAAAAAAAATTGTAACTAAAAAAAAAAAAACCCACTTTGTAGCTAAGGAACAGATGGAAGGTGGGGTAAAGAATTCCCAGAACAGGTTGAATTTGAGTAGAAGTGGGTGGGGTTTACACAATTTGGGTGTGGCTACTACTGACTCCTCCAATTTATTTTCTACGACCTAGCCTACCTAACAGTTAATTAAGCCCTAGCCTCATGACTAGCTCCTAACACTTTTTTCTTTGGTGGAATGCAATCAATAATAAAGGGGATCCAGACATCATCTTGCTTATGGGTCTCCAGATATATAAAGGGGTTTCTACTGGAAATTGGCCTTTTTTCATATCTAATGGAATTTTATTGTCAAAATTACACTAGAACAATAATTGGCAGAGGATGCAACATACCGTAACATTTGCAATAAATATAGGGACTTGCACAAAACATTAAGAAATAATGGCAGATTTGACACAACCCCCAGCCCCACTTGACACCCACCTGGGTTTTCTTTTCCCAGCTTTGTCAAACAGTCGCGGGGAATTTCTTCTGAATGGCGATTTTGTGGTGAATATGTTCAAAAGGGAAATCAAGCTTGGCAATGCGGTGATCGAATACAGCGGCTCTGCCCACGCCATTGAAAGAATTAACTGTACGGACCGGATTGAGCAAGAGATTGTTCTCCAGGTAATGGAACATCCACTTAAAAAAATGATGTATGATGCCATGCGTGTAACTCACAGGACTTAACGTCAACCCTTGTCTTCCAGGTTTTATCAGTCGGCAATTTATATAACCCTGATGTCCGATTTACATTTAATATTCCGATTGAAGACAAGCCTCAGCTGTTTTACTGGAATCCCTATGGGCCTTGGCAAGCCTGTAGTAAAGTATGCCAAGGTAAGAATTTAATGTGAAGTCACCCCAGAGATGCCATTAACAAGGATGTACTCAAAACTGTAATGTGATGCCAATATTAACATTGCCATGAATTATTTAGAGGGGAGTAGTTGTACTTTTTTTCGATATTCTAAGTAACGAGGGTCATTTAAACTTAACCCTATATTTGTTGCCATGCAGTAGCCGTCATGAATATATATATATATATATATATTATATATAAAATTTATAGTCTGTAGAAGGAGCACTGTAGACACATACAATGGTGTATAAGAGAAGCATTTTGCAAGATTCCTTAATATATGTATGTAAATGATTCCACTCGATCTATATAATGGACTTGTTCAATGATTCCATTATCTCCATCAAAAGTCTGTCCCAATCTCCCATTGCGAAATGCGTGGGGAAAGAAGGGACAGCTAAAGACAAAGAACTAATAAAAGTTATGGTTTTGTCAGAGTGACAGTAGCCGGAAAGACATGAAAATAGGATTTAGAGTACGGTAAGTTACTCAGAAAGGACATTTCCCATTGTTTAAGCCTACCACCCTTCACCTGCCCCCTTAAGGTCATCTTTCTCCCATCAATACACGCCACTGCCAATTACTCTTTCAGTTGAAATATTTATATGTGGTATCTCTAGTGAAAAGTATAGCGTTCTTGTAAGAAAGTGAATCAGCCACCTGATGCGTTTCATGCAATTACCGGGCACTTCGATATGAAGGTGACTGTCGCGTTTTTCTGTTTGCTCAGGGGAAAGAAAGAAAAAACCTGTGTGTACCAGGGATTCCGATCAGCTGGTTGTTTCAGATCAAAGATGTGATCGAATTCCTCAACCTGAGCCAGTAACTGAACCATGTAACACTGACTGTGAACTAAGGTATATTTTTTTTTTAAGTGAGGTTTATTATCTTAAATTTACACCATTTGTGTTAATTGGCTTTATTGGCAGCTAAAGACTAATGGAATATTTTCTTTGTGGCGTGTAGGTGGCATGTCGCAAGAAAGAGCGAATGCACCGCCCAGTGCGGGATCGGGTACCGCACTTTGGATATCTACTGTGCCAAATACATCCGGTCAGAAGGGAAAGCAGAAAAGGTAGATGACCGATACTGTAGCGGCCTTCAGAAGCCCAACAACAAAGAAAAGTGTACAGGAGATTGTAACACGGGAGGATGGCATTATTCAACCTGGTCAGACGTAAGATTTTTTTTTTTTCGTTGACCATAGTTTTCATTTACCTTTTGTCATTACCTAGAGGTTGACTTATTTCAACTTTTTTTTTTGTTGCCATCATTAGTGTTCGAAGAGTTGTGGTACCGGAACCAGAAGACGAAGAGCCATTTGTGTAAATACTTTACATGATGTTTTGGATGATAGTAAATGTAGCCAACAGGAAAAGCTAACAGAACAGAGATGCAGTGACTTCCTGTGTCCACAGTGGAGGACAGGCGATTGGTCAGATGTAAGTATACAGTTGGATATGTTTGTATGTGAATGGGGGGAAAAGTCACAGTTGGATGTTTCAGGATATTCTTGGGGCACTTCATGGATGACTCATGCACTCACCGTAAGCTGGACTATTGAAACTTCAATTCAGTTTTTTGGTTAAAAAAATCATCACTCCCGGAGGATAAAATGTAGACAAACTAAATAAATACAATCTGGTTAAATGCGTTGACACCAGCATGTCAGGATTCCAAATTAGAATTCTCAAGCGATGAGGACAGAACAATCAAGAACCAACTAACGAAAAATACTATCAGGTTTGCACCAAGGAATTACATTGGGAAAATCCATTTTGGTTGTCTTAGATGTTGTAAAAAATTTAGAAGCTTTTCAACCATTCAAGGCATCTTCCATAACCTTGAGTGTTGGCCCTGTATCATGTCCCCCAGCTGGTGGGCTTTCCATGATGACCTTGACTTCCTCTACTTCTTTCGACTGGTATTCTTTTTTATAAAGTTTGTCAAACTTTTTTTCAGTGTCTTGTGACTTGTGGAAAGGGACACAAGCATCGGCAGACATGGTGTCAGTTTGGAGAGGAGCGGTTAAACAACAGGTTTTGTGATGGAGAAACCAAACCTGTATCAGTCCAGACATGTCAGCAACAAGACTGTGCATCATGGGAAATTGGCGTATGGGGACAGGTATATTGAGGCCCACCCATCATTTGTGTTATTACATCTTTCATTTCTATAATTCTTTGTTTCATTGATGTTAGCACGAGTGGTAATATAATTCTTATTTGAGGGTTACTCATTTTTTTCTGGGCAAAAAAAATAATCTTATTTTTTGATTCTATTAATGTTTCTATCATCAACCCTTCATAAGATATTAGGATTTTTTAAAGTACTTAAATCTGTCAGAATTTCCAATTTAAAAAGTTTTGCTTGCTTAGATCGTTTCCTGACTCCCAGCGACCATTCACACTGTTTCAAGATATACAGCCTCATCCCACAGGCACCTTTGCTAGTCAAAGCCTAGTACAGTGTATCTTGTAAGAAAAGGAAATGGTTCTTTGAAACGCAAATATTCCTCCAGTTATGGAGTGTACTGAATGCACAATGCTGTTAATTAACAAAAATCTCCCAATCTGTCAATTCTTGATATATGCATCATTCATAGTCCATTGAGCTTGGGCTGGAAAGGCGATTTATTCATCCTTTTAATGTCTGACCTCGATTCCAATTTAAATTGATGGTCTTTTACATAGAACACAAAGTTTCTTTGAATAACAGAATGTATGTATCATATATATTTATGTGTGTGTATATATATATAAATTGACTATGCCCCTTGTTTAAATTGATTACATGTTTAAATGTCATGGGTCCATAAGGGGTTAATTTCTGCCATGGTGCATACTCTACAAGTACTGCGGCTAAACTTGCCTCATGAATACACATGGCTAGTTTTTAAGATCTCGGCAGATTATTCATAACATCTCACATAGTATATCTTGCAAGAGGTGTAACATTCTTGTGTGAATGTGTATTAATTAGCTAACGCATTTCACGTCTTCCTGGGTGCATTTATATGGTGGTGACTACCGTGTTTTTCTCAGGTTACAGAATCATGGTTCGGACCCTTAGCTGGTTACATTTTCTGTATATTTGTGATTTGTTCTTTCCCTGAATATGTGACTCAGAACTGTAAACCATTGGCTTAGTAAGCTTTTTTTTCTCTTTCAGTGTACAGCACCGTGTGGACCAGGCTATCAAATGCGAGCTGTGAAATGCGTTGTGGGGGCTTACAGGGCAGTGGTTGACGACAGTGAATGCAATGCAGCAACTCGACCTACAGACACTCAGGCAAGACCATCCGTCTTTTGTCCTTACCTTGAAATCTAGTTATTCACACACTTTATATTGGATGCCAATATTCATCGATAATAACCTATAATTTAATTCACCAGGTTCTTTCAACCACGTGTTTAATATAAATTATTGATCATATACGTCAATATTTTATACAATGGGAAATATATATATATATACATATACAATGCTATACAAGGCCGGCTCTGCACCTGATAATATAATCTTAATAATAGTATGCTAGGTATGCTTAATTGTATACAATTTTATTAATGTATTGTTTTATAATTAACCAGAGGCAAACTGTCTGCATAGATATTTCAATGTTTAGATATATGATAGTGAGATCCCATTTATCGTCGGCTATATGTCTTTAATCCTTTTAATTCCTCGAACAGGAAAATTCTTCAGCTAAAGCAAATTTGACATCTGTACTATCAAAAGATAGTAAATATAGCTATAGCTACCATTTAAAGTGTGGAAGTGGCCATTTGGAATTACATCACACTATTGTAAGCGCCGAGTTTTCGATTTACTGAAATAGCCAACATAAAGGTTGCTGCCAGCGACCAATAAGAAGTTGACCTTAGCGCATTAAAAAGAATTCTACTAGGCAGCGGAGTGTGAAGGATGTTTTCCAGCTGTGTGATGTGGAAGGCCCATTCTGCCCAATGGAAAATGATCGAAAATATGTTTGTATAATCAGCTTGACGACATGACCTTTTTAAAACACAATCCTTGGATTTAAGATAACAGAGACCCGCCATGATTTTATACAGATAATTCTGATCAGAATGATAAATATATGGATACGGTCATAGAAATGTTGCCTTTTATTTTCTTAAAGCAAAAGGTCTGTAAGTGAAGGCACAATAATTCAAAAATGCTCAGCACATCAATATTGGGAATGAAGATGTTTATTCACAAGACATGGGGCAACATTTGAACCTGCTAGAGGTCTTTATCAAGCCAAGTCCAGGCAGACTCAAAGGAGCAAGATCAAAAAGACATTCATTTTAGATAAATTAAACTGCTTAATGGTACAGTCTAGTCCCCAAACTCACTTTGGTGCAAGATGAAGGTTACTGTTTGTATAGTGCAAAGGTTTTTTTTCCAGTGTGATTTGATGCTACAGCGATTACTCTGAATGTATAGTACAGATGCAGCAGCAATGTTTATATAGACACTGAGGATGTAAAGTTTTGTTTCATTTAGTCAAGTCTTGTGCTTCTGGAATAGAATACATTGTGTGGACTGTGATAAACTTGCTCTTTGACAGTGCAACATATTGTCTGAGGATATTGCTAGAGAGATAGGAAATTCCATTCATTTTAATGGAATTATTCTCATTGGTTTCTGCAGCAAAAAAAAAGGAAATTGACTTTTACTCAGCTAGTGTGGGCTGTCATGGTTTCTTGCAAATCGCTGTAATTTAACTATTTCATCTAGCTCTAAGTATTTTATATTTTAAGCAATGCAAAATATGAATTTTAAAGTACTTTGAAAGCACATTAATATGTATTAATATTTGGAAGATACATTTTGGGCACCAGATAGTCCCTATATAATATACCAAACTGCTTCATTACAGGACTGTGAAACCGCTGCTTGCCCGGGCATTATCGAAACCAAGCAAGTGGTGCACAGCAAGACCCAATGGCGATTTGGATCATGGACAACTGTAAGTATATTGCATAATCTACTGTACACCCCAATTACCCCCTTCACCTTAATCTTTCTACTGTCCAGAGTTGTGGCGTGGCTTTAAATGTGCATCCCGTCGCCTGTACTCGCAGAAATTCTGTTTATAGACGATTAATGTTCAGATTTTGTTGAATAGACAACATGGCTTATTTTATATTCACCGCTCAGCTTCACAGAGACGGAATTCTGTGGGTCATGTGTGAGGACTTTGATTCTACTCTGTCGTACAAAAATGTCCACCTTGGAATTTTAAGAAAAGAAATCCATTATACTGCTAGACCTCGATTAATTATTGGTAGCCCCAAGACTAATTTGATGAAATCTGACCTCTACATTACGGGGAGGGGGGGGGGACAAGTATTTTTTTCCAATCATTTAGACTTTGGTTCCACATAAATATCTAAATAAAAAATATATCAGGGTGGGTTCTTTTAGCACTTTGTTGGTTGTTTTTTTGAGAATAAGGTAATTAATTGTTGAATATAGTGAAGATTGGCCAATCTCTGTCTAAGGTCTAGCTGTATTCCTAGATGTATACAATCTATAACCTCTTACCAACCCTAAAATCTAGCCTGCTGCTGTGCATAGGGAAATAATGCAGCTTCATCCCCGTCATAAATCTTGCAAATATTTTCCAGTGCTCGGCGACTTGTGGAAAAGGAAGCAGGATGAGATATGTCAGCTGTCGGGACGAGCAAGGTTCGGTGGCCGATGAAACTGCCTGCTCTCACCTTCCGAAGCCGTCAGCTACTGAAATATGCACTGTGAGGCCATGCGGACAGTGGAAAGCTCTTGAATGGAGCTCTGTAAGTATGCTGCAGCTTAGTTTGGCAACAGATATGTCAGCATGAATGTCATTGTTTATACGGAGAGTTAAGAGAATAAAAAAAAGATGTAAAATGATCCATACGTTGTGTTAACAGAATTCCTAGGCAGAATTTAAGACAAAAATTGTAAATTTGTCTCTGGTGTCTCCAGTTTATGACATCACCAGATTCTATTGTTATAGGAATCTATTGTCCTGGTGGTTCAGGGAAGCCCAAATTAGTTGAACAGCCAATCTTAGTGTTCCGTGTGGTCACCGGAAACCTTTAGGTCACTGTGTGTGTTCTAATGTTTCCCCTTAGTGTTCTGTTACTTGTGGACAAGGGAAAGCCATGAGGCAAGTCGTCTGCGTAGATTTTCATGGTCAGGCAGTCGACCAAAACGAATGCGACCCAGAAGACATCCCTACAACTGATCAGGAGTGCTCCATGTCCCCGTGTCATTATGTAAACCACGATTATAATAAGCCAATTTACCCTAACTTGGACCACAGAGCACGATCTCATCCGACAGTTATTTTAAGCAAAAACAATGGGCCTCTACAGAGTGGAAACCAGTGGAGATCTGGACCGTGGGGAGCAGTAAGAACTTTTAATTATTATTATATCATGCTAAACGATAAGAAACTACTATGTGTTACTTGGTTGCCTTGTGGCCAGGTCAAATCTTTGGTGGGACACATACTTTATGGTCTTTGATTGGGGGTCTTTATGCCTTTCAAGGAGACAAACCTTTTTTTATATGTTTTGCTTGCCACCCACACATTATACACCTTCACATGTGTCTGTCCAATCTCAGGAAACATGCATTCAATAGTATTTTAAGCTGGAATGGGTAAGGTTCTTACATAAGAATGGCTTATAGAATGCTCCATCTTCTAGCGGTTCTGAATAGAATGTGCACAAGATTAACGTATTGACTGATTTAGCTAATGATTTACAGTGTTCTAGCACATGCGCTGGAGGATTCCAAAGGCGCGTGGTGGTCTGCCAAGATCAGAACGGTTATCCTGCAAGTAACTGTGAAGAGAGAAGTAAGCCTGTGGAGCAGCAATCCTGTGAATCAGGACCTTGCCCTCAATGGGCTTATGGCGAATGGGGAGAGGTGAGTGTCCCTCTCAGACCCTACCGTAAGAATATCATCCGATCACTCAGATATTGGGACTGTATTATTCACTTCATATACATGATCCTAAAAATTCCATGGAATATTACTAGCTCTACCTCAACCATTCATAGTTCAAGAACAATATCGGCTATACGCAAACTTTTCTGAATAGTATTAGATTGGAACCACAGCAGTAAAATAAAAGCACTTTATTTGAAATCTGGGAATAATGTTTTTGAAACATAAAGTAAGCTGTAACCAGTGCTCATTGCTTTGGATCTGCCACTTATATCTCACTCAGTGATGGAGTTTGATGGGGAACCTTAAGCTCCGATGCATTATCCAAGCCCTTTTGACTTGAGATGCTTCCCTCATTGGCAAATGAAGATGTCAGATATGACATCATTTCCTGCGTTATTAATATGCTAACTTTTTTCTACTTTTATTTAATCCCATTCTGAGTTATTTTACATCAAGTGCAGACGTAGCTGTACATAGAGTCTGTGATTTGCCTCTCCCGCTTATACCCATGTACGTTTCTTATCTCATATGGCTTATATCAGAAAGACAGCCATTAAGGACTGCTACATCTGTATTTGTTCATTCTCCAATTATTTTTAAGATGGCAAAAATTATATCCTTGTTTGTGATGTAGCTACGACACTGTATTCAACATGGTTGAATTTCTTGTTTTCCCTAGTGTTCTAAAAAATGTGGTGCTGGGACGAGAACTAGACTGGTTGTGTGCCAGAGGCCTAACGGTGAGAGATTCAATGATCTTAGCTGTGAAGTCCTTGAGAAGCCTCCAGACCGAGAGCAGTGCAACACGCGTAGCTGTCCTTCGGATGCTGGGTGGAACTCTGGCCCTTGGACCTCGGTACGACAATAACAATTTTTCTACATTTCCTGGGAGGTCGAGGTCTTAAATGTTTAATTTTTTTTTTTTTTTTTAATGTTATTTCATTTGAACATTGCATTTAGTGATGGTTTAGACTCAAATGACAGTTTAGGTATATTTTTCTCTCCAACACAAAATGGGTCCACCAACATGCTTTTAAAGTTCGATGAAAAACAAGCAAATTCACAGTGGTTTTTGGAGAATATTTCTCAATTAACTATTATGCAGATACGTGGCATGCAAGTCGTTAAGCGTTTGTACCATTTCTGCAAGTCTAGGGATTTTCAGTTTATTATGAAAGAATATCAATTGCCTTCATCAGGATTTTGGTTTATATTAACATTGTATAGTTTTAATTCCTTACTCGTGCATTGTTGACTTTTTTATTTTATTTTTTTGCAGTTCGTAAACATTTTCGTGAGATATAAAGTGCTTGACTTTTAAAACGCCAAAGTCATATACTTGAATAAGAACTGTGGTGTTTAAAAGCCAGATAGGGTTTTGGGACCACAGTAGACTCCCTACCCTAGGTGGCACTCAGGGTTTGGACCTGTATACAAAAACCAAAGTTTGAAACATATCCCATAGCACTATATATAAATCTGATTTTGTTGTATGTGTCTTGGAATATTTTTGGGGGAAACTTGTTCAATTTGAAGTATGGGGACCTTTTTATATATTTGTTGGATTTGTCACCTACTAAAAAATATGTTGTAGAATTTTTTCAAATTTTAAATTAGAGTTGGTGTTTGAGGAATTATAATTGTAACAATTCTTCTACTAAAAAACGTAAATGGTTTATTGACAACATATTTTTTTAACCCACGTATAGCACAAGCACGTTGGATAGATGACATTACTTCCTAGCCTGCGTATGTCAACAGCACAATTTCTAGGGGGAAATTATACTAATATTTTTTTTTGTATTTTTTATTTTTTTTCTGTATACATTTTATTTTATTTTCTGTACAAAACTACAACAGTTTCATGTTGGTGCTAAGTGACTCATTTGCATGAAAGTACAATTTTTTCTAAATTTTAATCAGGTATAGAGGCTAACAAAGGCTTTTTTTTGGGTTGTACATAACTATCTAATGTAAATTATGTGCTAAACTTCACTGTATATTTTATTACATGTATATGTCTATGTATCTAGATATATATATATATCATTTGGTTTTCAAGCACTTTATATAGAAAAGTATGTAATATATTGGATTCTTGTACAGGCATGGTTTAAAAATTTATATTGAAAACACTATGCTTGACTTCACTTAAAATATTGATCTGTCCTTATTGTACCTCCGTTTTAATGTACATTAATTCTAAAAAAAAAAAATGAACTGTATCGGCATGGTACTCACAAGGGACTTACTTTTAACACATTTATTGTAAGGTTTTTTTTATTTTTTTTATTATTAAACTCAGTATACAGGTGCTAAATGTGAAGTTGTAAGCCAGTTTGCTTGATGCATTTGTTTTCCTATGCAGGATACACAAGGAAGTTGCTACCAAGTTATTCTAAAAGCCTTAATTATTATAAGCCTGATTAAAAATAAATTAAAAAAATGATAAAAAAAATAAAATTTAATGTAATTTTAAATTTCATTTAAGAAAAAAATTATTATAAGCCTGAAACTTTGTCTGTTTATGGCATTTATACAGTTTCTTACACTTTCTATAAGTTTAAACCAGACTCTTATAGGAAGCATTGTAGATTTTAAATCATAGAATTATGGATATACTATTCTTTTTGCAGCTCTGTACCTAATTTCCCTGCTCTGTATGCTCACGCCACTTGTTGGACACACCCCAGTTTGGGGATACCATTAGCTGAACTCTTGACACCCTCTTATACTCCTGGCGGGCTCAGGGGAAGTATGATCATCGCAAATACCCTTCGCCTGTCCAGCGGAGAACATAGGTGCACCTTCCCCCTAACTGGCTGTCACTCAGGATGGTCTGCGGTGTTAGTAATTTTTTGTAATTTCTGTTTTCAATATTTTAAAAAGTCTCCAGTTTTATGTTAATAGACCAATGCAAAAAAAAAAAAAGTATTAAAATGTATGAAAGATAAAAAAAAAGTAATATAAAAATTTTAAAAATGAAAAACATGTATATAAATTATTACACACCAAACTTTTATTTTTTTCTAGTTGACCAAAGCACATATCCAAAGGCAGATCGTTGCATCCTGTTGAAAAAAAAACTTTTTAATAAAAATATTTTAAAAGGCCACATGTTTTAACCCATTGAGTTCCAAGTGAGATTCCAATGCATAGACCAGTTTTCAGACACATGAGGCGGGGGTGGGGGGGGGGTAAGTCCCTTAAACGTCAAGTGAACCTCAAAAACCAAGCTTTAATAGCTGATTTGGAAAACAATTCCAATTTCCCCATCTTTCCTAATCCGCTATGAAGCCCTGATTATTATTATTTATTTATTTTTTACTTATTTTAGGTTTGAAATGGTGAGTGGTGAATGTATATATAAACAGTCAGATATATTGATTTTATCTGGTGTTATTTGACTGACTGCAGACCTAGTAATGTTTGTTCAACTGAATAAACATACACCTTCTGTAATAAATAACGGCTCTCGACCTCTTGGATAATCCTTCTGTGAGTCATAAGAGGCCTTTTCTCTCCTATCTAGTTTTGTAATGGTTCAAGGTACAGTCTTCCTTGCCTACTAGCCCACAATTGTTCTTTATCCTTAACTGGTTATAAACTACCATATTGCAAAGTTTGTCTTAGTTAATGCCATGTCAGCACTCATTTCTTAAATGTTGCTTTATCTAGACCACTGCTTCTTAAACATGTTATCAAGGACCCCCTATGGTCCAGGATTTAGGGATCTCCTAGTTGTGTTTGAATAAGAATGTGTATAACACATGGTTTGGTTCCCGAATATGTATAACACATGGTTTGGTTCCCTAACACTTAGGGAACAATACCAGGTGTTATCCATATTCATATTTAAACACAGCTTTGTAATCCCTAAATCCTGGACAGTCCGGGGTCCTTTAGGACAGATTTAAGAAGCATTGACCAGTGTCCTCCAACAGGCAGAAGCTTAGGTTAGGGCCTGGGGGAGGGGGGGGGGGGCGGCCATCATTAAATTAACAAAGTCATACGATGGGATGTTTGGATTTTTTAGAAAGAATATGGGACCTCCACACAAAAATATCTGGCCTCAAGTTAGACATCAATGGTGTCCTACTTGAGTGCTTTGCAGATAGGTTTCTCCAAAGTAAAAGGGAATTTATTCTAAACAAATACAATAACCTATACGCTTTAAAAGCTGTAGTGTCTTTTCACATTTGCAGGTAACACAATGTAATGGCATCCCACTGTGCTTTGGGTATAATTAGCTTAAATATTTTAAAGCATTCCAGAGCTCCAGACCATAGAGCTCAAAGTTGGATCGTAGACTGTTATTTTTTTTAAAATAACTTAAGAAATACTCAATGCGTATTGCCATGGATATCTGTAAAACTATTTTCATTGATTGTACAAAACTATGCGTGATTACTCTACGGCGTTATAAGTCATACTGATTCTTCCAAAACGATAAACCCAATATATAAAAAGGAGAGAATAAAAATGAAAATGTCACGCTTGCCAATTAAATAGTTCATTTGCATGCCAAGACACAAGGTGATGTGATAAACAAGAGCCACAACAGGAACACTTAAAACACAATCTTCTCTTAAAGTATGCAGTATTGATATCACATATTCTTTGCATTGACCGTTCAAACAATGTTTAGATGATTCAGTTTCTTTTTTAAAAATTATACTAATATAGCAAAAAAAAAAATTGGGAAGTTAGAGGTCTAAATACAGTTCGATAAAACAGATAATGAAGAGAAGTTAGAATATTTATATATATATATATATATATATATATATATATATATATATATATAAAATTAAATAAATCTCCACCACTGACATGTTTAAATACATGTTAACACTTCTTAACAACACCTTCTTATGACAGTCTAATGTGTACAATTTTATTTTTTGTATAAATATATTTGGGGTTATACACTTATCTTATAGCTTA
The DNA here is from genome assembly GCA_036172795.1 of Pelodytes ibericus. Classification (NCBI taxonomy): domain Eukaryota; kingdom Metazoa; phylum Chordata; class Amphibia; order Anura; family Pelodytidae; genus Pelodytes; species Pelodytes ibericus. Next base: position 75,177,526 of record CM069865.1, on the reverse strand, counting down.
TCTTAAAGCAAACATGGCAGCTTCACGAAGCAAGCATTTCTACCTCACTATATCTGACCAATTTTTATATATTGTGATAGTGAGAATGTAGCATACCACGGATGTAAGGTAACTTAAAGGGCAATTATAGGCAACAAATAACTTGTGTTTAATTGAAAGATTGGACCAAGTGTAGGCATTGTCAACAGAAATGATTCAGTGATAAAATACATACAAAATACCTTATTGAGATCTCTGTGCTCTAGCAGAAGGTTACTGTCAGAACCAAGGAACCTTCGATACCAAGATGGAAGAAGCCCTGACCCAACATTCCAAATAAAATGTCAGCCCCCTAACAGACCTATACAAAGCAAAAAGGGCTCAATATTTGTATCTATTTATATTTTTTCATGAAAGTATTTCTATTTAAAATGGCTACACTTCATGCAGTCTTTCAATTAAACATATCAATGTTTCGTCTACAGTTTTCCTTTTAAGGGATTTGTTACCTATTCATAAAATTAAAAGTGTCAACTCGATAGTATCTACATTCCACATTGAACAAAATATATCCAAACGTTTTCATTGTTTTATATAACATGGCTGTTTGTACATCGATTGGACATATAACTTTTAACTGACCAATTTCTGGTAGACCACAAAATAGTACAAAGACGGAGCTATCTCAGTCACGTTTGATGTATGTATTAATGTCAGAAAATGTATTTATTTTACCAGTATTGTAATTTAATTTTTATATAAATACTCCGATCCTTCAGAGTGTTCTCTGTCAAACAGTAAACATTAAAGAAATGTTTTTTCCCCCCTCTGTGAGTGTATATAACAGTTGTTGTGTTAAGTACATTTTGACAGATATTAGCAATTTCAGAATTACAGAAAAAGAAATCTGTAACCTGTAAAGTGTTTCTATGGTGATAGAATTTTTTTTTTTTTTACAAAATGTTATTTTTAGATTAAAAATAAAAAATATTGAAAAACAAAAACCACCAGAAATCATTGTTGTTTGTTTATTTAGAGTAAAGAAGTAAACAATTCAGCAATGTATATGTTGTTATTTGTACACACAGTACTTTTTTGTGCCATTTTGAATACAGTCTGTTACTGGAGAAGTTCTATTTGTGTCTTGGTTTGAAATACTTTCTTTTAGCCATTCTATGTATCTCTGGTTAATGTTGTTATATTACAAGGGTTCCAAACAGTGGTTAAACTTCTATGGGCTTTTGAGTGTCATAGGAATAGCTTTCCATGGACTGTATCACCCAAACAATGCTGTTACTGTTAATGTAGAGCATAAAAAATAATTGAAAATTATCTATACATTGTATTATCAAAAAGTAAATGCCTACATTAGGAGAAATGGGTTTTAAATGTGTCTGTGGAGTCTCCTGTATATGACATCACCTGTGGCTTGATATGCAAATGAACTGCTTTTCAATGGGATGGTGTCATTTGCATACCGTGCCACAAGTGATGTCATAAACAGGAGACTCCACAGACACATTTAAAACACCTTTTTCCCTAATTTAGGGATTTGCTTGCAGTTTTAATAACATAATGGATAGATCATTTTCAATCATTTTTTTATGCTCTACATGCACAGTAAAAACAATGTTCAGGTGATGCTGTCCCTTTAAGTAAATTAAAAGAGAGGGGAAGCATAACAAAGTATCAGAGAGAGTTGTTGTTAATTTGTGTTTAATGGGTCATATTAATCTTATTACTACCCACTCCTCTTTGAGGACAACATAATACCCAGCAGGTAGGGAACCCATAACATGAAATTATAGAAATATAATGTTGAGTTATACTATTTTTCTTATGTATGATTTTTTTTTTTAGAATAACAATTTAATGGTCCTTACTGCGTTGCGAATGGTGGCTGCCAAATTGTCTACTTTCTACAGATTACCGCCTTGGAGTTAATATTTTTAGTGTTCTTGACTTCCTAATAGTTTAGGATCTCTCTCCATTCTCTTTTCCTTCGTTGACTACTGGTGGATAAAGGGCACATTGGGGAGAGATGTCCCTGGACAGTATTATGCCAAGGATTGTGACGCACAGCCTAGGGCTACACCTGTACTAGGCGAAATATCTAATACACATGATGTGGGACTCAGTAAATTCTCTACTTAGGGATTCGCGGTCACTACGTTTGAATTCCTTTATTGATTACATTGTGTATCTCTGTCACAACACATATGTTACAATAAGTACAATATTTAAATTTGTGTACCTATTACGTCCGCAGGATATTTAGCATGTTTCCTAAGAGTACTGAAAATAACTAATTACTATTCTGACTTCTCCGATGAACTCACTTACTAGCGGTTGGCAAAAATAGTTATGTAATAACTATCAAGTGGAAAGCCACACACTCCTTGCTTTTGGCAATATAACAATATTTATTAAGAGAGGCTATAAACAAACAAACAATACATATACAACTGATAAAAGAAAAACTGATACCAAACTATCTGTTCACTGATTGAATGGAAGTAACACAGTAAAATAGGCATTGACGCACGTGATAAAAATGAACACTACTTTGTTGTTGAATCATGGGTTCCTTGTGAAGAAAGGTAGAGTGTAGTAGGAACAAGACTTATTACATAATATGACCCCTTTCTTCTGCTGGACATGCTTCCCCTTAGTCAATCTTCCACTAGTATTCAACAGAGACCAGCATGATAAGGGGTAGGGGACATCACAAGTACCATTATCTTTTTGGGAAACCTCAACATTCATTCAAATTCCTAATATTCCGATTCTCAACCGTCGGAGCTTTGACATCTTAACTGGTGGCCTGTGGGATGAATTTGCCCCTCGGTGGATTTTTGTGTGGCCCCTGTCTCCTGGCTGAGAAGCCTGTAGGTTCTCTTGTGAAATGAATAATGTGAGGGCTCTCCACATTAACAAGTTGGACAATACTGGGTTAGCGCCCCCAAGGGCATGGGTTTCAGTTGTGACTGACTCTGCTGGGCGACCTTTAACATGCAAAGATGGCTATCAATGCTATTTTCTCCTCGGTACAGAAACAGAGAATGTGTCAGGAGAACCATTCGGGCCCAAATTTGGTCTGCCCAATTTTTGAAATATTTTTTATTAGTCCCTAGCCTTATCTTATATGTAAAATAGCCGTATGCTTATCCAACGCATGCTTCACAGTATTTATATCTGCCACTTCTGCTGGAAAGCTAATCCATGCATCTACTACCCTCTCAGTAAAGTATTATATTACTTTTAAATCGTTGCCCCTCTAATTTAAGACAATGTTGTCTTGTTGTGGTAGTTTTTCTTCTTATAAATACACTCTACTCCTATGCTCTGTTCCCTTTATGTATTTAGATGTTTCAATCACATACCCCTGTCTCGTGCTTCCTCCAAGTCGTATATATATATATATATATATATATATATATATATATATATATATATATATATATATATATACAGACCGCGCAGAATCATTTTTACCAAACATAAAGAATCCCAAGTTTGTTTTTTGTTTTTTTGCCTGACTAAGCGAGAGGTATTGTGGAGTCGAAGAGGTAGAATATTTGCACTTTTTCATTGTGTCAGATCACACCTTCTTTGGGGAAAAATTATATGTTAATAATCATTATGATCAGTACACTAATCTAACTACAAATAGACACTGACTTATCACTAGCCCAAAAAATACTAATACTAATGTAACAATTTAGTGCCTACACTCGGCAACAAATTTAAATAGACCTATTTCTTCTTCTGTGAATATAGCATATTAAACTGATCAAAAACAATCTACAATATGTTTTCAGTGTACCTCTGTTGTCTCCTGGCTATGACATCACTGGTGGATTAATATGCAAATGGGCTACAATGACAAATGTGCATATTAAGCAGTGGAGTTGTAAAAAATGCTTGTTTGCATGTTGGTTTTATTGAATAGCCCCTTGAATGTACTATAGTATATTAAGAGAATGGAGTTTTTAATGAGAAACATAGGGGCGCCAGCTCTTGATTGTATATTGATAGTTCATTGATTTTAATTCTTTGGAGTATGGAAAACCCACTTTTGAAAGTGGTATGAATGTATGTGGCTTTCATAAACATATATATATATATATATATATATGTTTATGCAAAATTGTAACAATTTATGTAGCGCAAGGTACAGAGCATTGAGGGGGACTACATATTAAGTTAGATTAACAAAAACAGACTGGTACATGAGATAGAGACCCTGCTCGAAAACTAGAGAGAGTGGTACATGAGACACACAAGGTACTGAAAAGGTCAAAGGGAAGGTGGTGGTGGTAGTACGCTATTAGGGATGGTTGACGGTCGGTGGGTTTGGCCAGAGATTAATGTTGTGTGTTCTAGTTGGATGAGTTGTAGGCTTCCTATTCCTGACAGTGTTTGAGGACAGTGAGAGCTGGGTGGGATTAGCTAGCAGTGAATTAACAGGTATTCTAATGGGATGAGTAGTAAGTTTCCTTAAATTAATCAGTCTGATGTCATGGAGATAGAGTGGTTACCACCACTCTGCGATCATGAGGAGCTTATTCCAAATAAAGCAACGTTTCAACTCTTTGCAGAATATTTTTATGATTTTTCTTTTTTCCCCAGGAGAGACTAGTGTTAGTTACGGCATTACAAAATTACACCACCGCATAAGGCATGGGTGTTAGTTTGCAGCATTCCAGCTGCTGTTGGCCCGCATGTCCCTTGCATCCCAACATCTCCCTTAATATGCTGTCAACCAAGAGGCTGGTTGGAGAGTATGGGAGATGTAGTTCCTCAAAGGGTAGAGGGGGGCTTCAGTTTGACACCCCTGGCATATATCCTTAGGTTAAAACGTAGAGTCTAACTAAAAGCACCAACAAACAGATGCTTCGGACTGGTGTCCCCAGACTATATACAGCTGAAAATAAAAACAAACTATTTTGCCCACGTTACAGTTGGTTATCAGCTACAAATTTGTACTTATCTTCTCTAAAGATTTGGCTTTTTAGTTTATAGGTTTGTGGAGTTTAACCAACAAAACACAACACCTCTGTTGGGCATTAACAGATTATAAGAGATTTAGCCACAAACACATTTGTGAGTGTGGAGCCAAAACAAGAAGTGATGGACATCCGCAAACTCTGAATGAGATTAGAAATCTACATTAGACATGTCGCACATCTTCTTATCCCATCACTTGTCTGAAAAGAAATACAATTTAAATAAAGGGCCATTCTAGTAGTGTTAAAAAAAACACCTCTGAATTTAACCAAGAAGTTTGTAAATTGCATCGGGATGGTATGCGGTAGCAATATTCGATATTATTTGGTAGCAGAAAATCCCATTTCTCATCGGTCTGGGAAATGTCACACTTTTGTGGTTTGCTGTGTAAATGTTGATCAAACCGTGGTGCTGTTGGCTCGCTTCTCTGTCTTGGCATTGGTTCTCTTGGTTAGATACAATGGGGGTTATGTATGAAAACTCTCACACTGCAAGATGGCGGGAGTTTTACAAATAGACGCAAACGCCGTTTGTTACTTATAACTTTGATTGCGCCTTTTTTATATACCCGAACACTTTGCATGTTTGGCAGAGATTCCCCGACACAAATCAGGTGCTTTTCGGCACCTGATTTTTTTAATGCATTGGCTGTGTCTGTGCAATGAGTACCGACACAACCAAAACGTATGTATTCAGCGGAGGCCGGACAGACACCCAAAATTTGTCTGGAGTCTGCTTTATTCACTGGCGCACACACCGACTGCGCCTATATTACGTAGAAGACCAAACAAATATTAATAAATGAATTTTAAAGCTGACATTAAACACTTTATTAGTTGATCCGTTTCTACTTTTTTAATATTTACCTTTAAAACGTATCTTTTGGAGTCTTTCTCCCTCTAGATGACATCACTGCTTAACATGCTCCCTCATTTTTTTAAATAGGAGAAGCTGTCTGCAGGAACAGTGTACAGCTGTATGCTCGGAATGTTCAAAATAGGGTGGAGCCTGCCTATTCGCTTGTATGGGGAACGGTGCAAGCACTATACTGCTAGTTTCCCTTTAAGTGCTAGAAGTGTAGCCAGTGTTGAGCGTGATGGACCCCCTTACTTCCCTAAGTACTTGCTTTCAGAGCACGGCCTTACGAGCAGTGACCCATGAAATTGTACGGTGATCAAACGAAGAGGAGAATGGCTGTTTCATGAAGCACGGCCATTGTGATCTGTTGAAAGACCTCTGATTAACGGGGGAAAAGGGTCACAAAAGATTTCACTCTTTTCAACTTGACATTTTCACATTCTCATCATTTTAGAACCTTTGTGGTGTTTCTGCTCATCCCTTCCCGGCCCCTCCATCCCTTTCTTGTCCTGTCGCTCCTGGTTTTTATTCAGTCACCCTCTTGTCCTCGATTCACTAGACTGACCCATACATGGATAGAAGACTAGATGGGCATTCCGTTTCCCTCTCTGTCTGTTAATGTTTCCAAGCTCGGTTCCATCAAGTGCAGGTTTTTAGAATGACCTTCCCCATATAAGCATAGGTAATAATTTAATTGAAGGGAAAACCATAGCTAAAAGACCAGTGTTCTTTCTTCTAAACAAAGAAGCACTCATTGGATCAGGATAGCTTGCAACAGTAGCCAAAGCAATATTAACAAAACTTTATATTTTATCTGTTGCATTTTATTTTGTGGGTCTTTATTATTATTAATCATTTCAGCTTATATATGAATATATAGAATACACAAAACTCAGCCCCTGTCCAGGAAAGGGTGTCTGGTGCATGCTGGGATGGGAAGAGTTCTAAAGACAGGAAACACGCAAACCAAGAGCGAAATGTATAATTTTATACATACATGTTTATACTCATGTCTATTAGCAAGTTATTTTTTTTTTTAAATGGATTTAAATGACACTTACCTTTTAAAATGCCAAGCTTCCATCCTAAAATACATCCGTCAGTATTCAGTTTTAAGGCAAAGCAGAAATACCTTTTTATAAAATAGTAATATTCTAAATTCATTTACTTTGTTTAAAAAAAAAAAATTCTAAAATAAAGACACTGATAAGCCAACCCGAGTTGGATATAATCCAAAAATATATGACATTTTAAATTAATTGCTGAATAATCAAGGATCTTAGTGATGAAGGTGAATCTTCACTCAAACTTTACATTGATTTCTAAAGAATAATTTGTTAAAAATTGGAATAGCGGAGACGTCCATAAAAAACAAAATGGCTGATCCCAGTAACCAGATTCATAACCAAAGATGCCAATTCTCTTGGTCAAAAATAATAGTGGCTATGAAACTCAAATTATCCCGGAGAGAAATATCCCTTTTTTAGCTTAAATTAATTATTTACATTGAACATCCTTGCTGCGTGGCACATGGGGCTCTATTCAATGACGCGAGTTATCAGTTCTCAGCTGTTTTGATCTCAACATTTTCTATTGCAGTCTAGTTAGGTCATTGAATAGAACCCATGGACAGGAATTCAGGGGCAATTGTAAACTTTTTATTTACGACCATTGTTAATCTTACACAATCATTGCAAATAGACATCTGTGAACACTGCAGATTAGCAACCACCGTGAGGTCCATAATCATAAAAGACAATAATACTGCTACTTAGGTCAAAATAAAATACTGGGTTGAGGCTTTTGAGTCGAGTTGAAAAAATGTAAGCCAAAATATTTAACATTTTCTGCAACACATTTTTGCCATACAGTTCTTAATTTACGACAATTCATTATTTGGTGAATAAACCTCCACAGTACTCAAAAAAGCTTACACTTATATCATCGGTAGCACTTTTTTTTTTTTTTACAGTGACGTAATCTGTGTACAATGTTATAGCATGATACTACTGCATGATTTACATAACAAATGGCAATTTCCTGTAGAGTCGTCCATATATGGCAGGGTAGCGGTAGAAGTGGACGGGGTTACCTGACGTCACATGACCCCGGCAGATTGAGTTCTAGGTGACTGGTATAGGTACCGCGTTCCCGGAGATAAGTTATTTACATTTAAACACAATAACCAGTTGTAGTAATGCCGGGACAAACCCAAATTTGACAGGACAGGACCCCCCCCCCCACACACACACACCCCTACCCCCCCCCCCCCCCCAAAAAAAAACCAAGACAATCCTTGAAAAACGGAACGGTAAAGATATATAGCACACACACTTCATATTTAATGCATAGTCTATCCACAAGCTCAAACTAAAGATTAAAAATAATGTCTGCAATGTACTAAAGGCATCACAGTCACTTAAATCCTTTTACAATACTTAGTAAGAAAAACATTGAATAAAGGATGTCTGAAACCTAGTTCACAAAGAAGAAAATGTTGATGTAGCTAGTTTTCTCACAATTTTTACTGTCCCTTTAAGATCTGTGTATGAGCATTTTTATGAGTAGTTCTATCATGGGAAATGCAGATCCTGCAGGATATCCATGCCGATGGTCCCATGATAGTGTAATCTATCCACATTCCTAGACTGACCCATAATTGTTTAAACTTAAGGGGAGAGAGCTCTTACGACATTGTTTTGTCACACTCACCTTTGAGTCGATGAAATACAGGATTCTATTCTTTCTTTGTTACTTTTTAGCACATTGTTTGCAGGTTGCTTGTTTAATTTAAGTTACTCCAATGCTGACATCAGTGAGGTTCAGTAAGCGACAGATGTGACCGTAAATTCACGTAAATTTGGGATACAACATTTTTGTTTGTTGTGTTGGGGAAAAGAAGAAGAATGGGTGCTTTTTTCTGAGTTATTTTTGTAGCTTTTAGGAAAGCTAGACATGCAAATCACTGCTCTTTCTCTTGGGTCTATTCACTAAAAGGTGAGTTGCAGGTGAGATGAAGTGAGATGAACATTTAATCTCACCAATTTAACTATACATAGTGCGGGGACAAACCTGGTGAATTTCCTCTGCTAAACCAACTCCCCCAGGATGGTCACTGCACAGTATGTAGCTAAACTGATGAGATGGAGTGTTCATCTCACCTGGAACTCACCTTTCAGTGAATAGCCTCTTCTGAGTTTGGACAAATAAGCTAGTGTGTTTGGAATTGTATGACAAATTTGGAATAATCAACAAAATCTTACAAAACCAAAAAAGCAGTGTGCTTGTCCCTAGTAACAGAAATGACAATTTTGGGAAAATCATATATACATTTTGGATGAGTATTGATGCCTCTGCCAAAATGGAGTTCCCACCATTTTTAGGCACTTTTTTATAGGCTGATGAAACACATTTAAAATGAGTTTTTCTCTTAATCAATGCAGTTTTTTTTTCTTCTACTGTAACACACAATACTGTAGATTTTTTTCCAATGCATTTACTTTCCATTCATCGTACAGACAATGTTAAGGGGATGAAGTTGGTTTAGCACCACAATCTTAAGCCTCAACAACTCCGACAGTTGTCACAAACTTCCAGCATCATATAAGATTGTAAAGTTTATCAAAACAGATCAACCGTATCTGGCAAGAAAACAGCAGTCTGTGGCTTGTGCAACGGGCTGTGAGATTTGTAATTGTAACTGTGCTGTTAGAACAAATTTGCTTATGTAAATAGCACTGGGAACATTGCTCTTACCCCTTTGTGTTGGAAAGACGGGGCTCGTCGGAATGGAGTGAGATACAGCTAAACCACTGTTCGGTGGTGAGCTCTAGTGTGACCTGAATTCAGTCAAACAATCGCTGAACAAAACATTCTCCATTAGAAGAACATAGATCGTTAATAAATAGTTGCGAACAGTCGACAAATTTTATCGGGACAGTCCTGTTTTTTTTAGGGGGATTGTCCCAGCTTTAAAACTGGGTATTTCTCTGTGCACAGGCATCGTTGTGTTTGAACTGTGCGTCTCCTCATTATGATGTCACTTTGTGGCTTGATGTGCAGATTACACACGAGTTTGTTTGCATATCAAGCCAGAGGTGATGTCATAAGCAGAAGACCACCGACACATTTAAAACACATTTTCTCTTACTTTATGCATTGGCTTGTAATTCTACCAACAAACTATATAGCACATTTTTCATCTCTGCATTCACAGTATAATCAATGTTTAGGTTGAATCCCTTAAAGCAATTTCTTACATCCATAAAATGAATCGTGTATCTCAGGCATTGGGGGTAAATAGATACCCAAATCAACCTCACCTTGGATTAACTTCATATAAACTTGCTTTATAGTTTAAGTTTCAGAACAGGCATTAAATCCAGTGAATTTCCTCCTTACTTCTCCTACCATTTCTTTACTGACCTCTCTTGTATCATCATTTTTGTGTATAAAACTTTTTGTGTTATAAAATATTTATTATTCCTCCTGCAAACATTATCTTTTGCCATTTTTTTTCCCCCGGTAACAGATGCTGAATTTTTATTCAGGCGAGCAGATCTAAAAACTTCACAGAAAATCCCTTTGCGATTGTAATTTTTTTTTTTTTTATTCTGCCAAAATGAATAGCTAGCTTTAATTACATCATACATCATGCTGCACCAGAAGGCACCTTTTATTTGGCAGGGTGTAGTGAGGGCAAAACAAAATATTTAAGACCGCTGTCGGTAGATCCTGCAACTTTTGCTATTTTGCAAAACGTAGCCAGGCATTCTGGGTAATTATGCCGGTATTTGCTGAATTTCAACAGATAGTATATTTTGTGATCAGCAACAGAAAGACTTTTATTTATTCTGAGTACTGATTTTGTTCTAAAACTTCAGGGATTATCTATTGGCTAATACATGTCATGCATTTAAAAATAAATGTCAGTTTGATGTGAATTTATTAGGTGATTATTTGTAGAATGATTGGTCTTTTTATAAGAATATTATTTCTAATGCCAAATACTACTTTTTAAAAGAAATAAATAAATGCATGTATTTATTAGTAGTTTAACTGTTTTGATTTTGCAGTACTTTCCTTTTAAACTCACCTATGCAGTATCCCTGCCAAGAAATGAATCCCCGTGAAATGGGCCTACCATTCACTTCTTAAATTCAATCACTTGGCTTGCATGGGGACTCCTACTATGTATGTGTGTGACATCACAGGCGCACACGAGTAGTGGATGCGCTTGTATGAATTGCAGTGTGATAAACCATACATGCATGCTCGTTGTCGGAGGAGCACTTGTGCTATTCTAAGCGTACAGCTGTACACTAAGAACTTTCAAATCCAAGCTAGTAGGTGGAGCATGCCTGGACGTCTTGACTGGATTAGCTTTATTAAGCTGACATAACACCTGAAAACAAATATTTTGTTATCTTTGAGAAGACATAATTCCTAAGTATTTCTAGTACCACTGAAAACTCCACATCATGGGGTTGATTCACTAAGCTGCGATCTGGTCTGCATATAGCCAAAATGTGAAAAATTCCATATTTTGGCTACTCAGTATAGCTGAGATTGGTCCCAAATCAGCTAAGTTGGCCAGTCTACATCAGATCGGGGAAACATCACATAAGGGATTTTGGCTATTCTAAAAGCGCCTATTTCATCCGAACTAGGGCTCAATCCAGAATTGGTTCCCTTTATGTATGGCCTTTTAAAGTTATTTTGTGAGATTTTTATTTCAAAGAGCCTAACATTGCCAATTTCAGGGTCACTTTGGTAATATCCGAATGACTCAGTCTTTGCTTCGAAAATCAGAGTTCACAAAAAAGCAACCTATGTATGAATTATTTACATATGGATAATGTTTGCTTTGGGGGGTTGTATATATACAGTATATAGACAGAGATACATTATTGCAGCTGTAAGACATGGCTGACAGGCTTAGTATCAATACACTGCTGTTGTATCACACATGAGTGTATAGGAGTGATACATTGGAGCAGAACCTATAGACTTAATAGGATAGGCATTCTATTAAGGCTACAATTATAGCAAGAGGGGTCAAAACAGGGTCCAGTGGCTGCTGATCTGTATCTGGCAAGTAGAAATAGAATGGTTTAAAAGGCTCTAAAATACAGCCGGGGTTAAGGACCTACATTGTCCACAACATGCTTTCTACTCAACCACTGCTGATACACTTCTCACCAGTGCTAGAGGCCAACATTATGATGGTGGATATTTATTGGAGGCTAGTGGTGGATAATGAAAGGACATTTGCGTAAAGACATATTGAGCCAACATTCTAAATAGAAACCAATCACCTTCAAAGCCAGATGACTGGACGATTGCTCCTCAGGATTACTCCTGAAATATATCCCCCGACACTTTTTTAAAACCAGGACTGTTTTTATACACCTGCCACGTCACTTGCTATTTCTGGTGCCCATCCGCATACATTTCACAGGCACATAGCTCTCTACAAAATAATTCAAACAAACGTAATCTTTAACTAGACCGAGGTGGGGCAATGGGAGCATGTGGTGCAACTAATATTTAGCAAGGTCCCATTATCTCCTACAAGAACCTTTTACAAATAGCAAATATGTTTTATTCCCTCGAGGATTTTTTTCTGTCTGTTTATGTGGGAACATTCTGAGATTCTGATGTTGGAAGATCCCAAGGGATTTAAATAACCCCTGGGTTAGGGAATGAAGCCTTACAATTAGCAATCAATATAGTGAAAGCTTGAAACCATGTCATCGAAGGTCAGAGCCATCCTAAATTTAGGTCATCCTAATAAATAATAAAATGTAGCACCCATGCCATCACAGGTCTGTTAATATAATATATTAAAGGGGCAGCTCAACCTAGCTGATGTCCTGTGTGGTGTACATGTTTAATATATGGAAAATACACTTATTTTTACTTTCAAATAATTTACAGTTCTCTTGTAGTTTTATATTTTAAATAATTGCACCGGGGCTGCAAAATTCAGTGACATTTTACACTTGATACCGTACTTATCTAAAAATATAGTTGTTCAGGACTTGTAGCTGGAGCCACCTCTTTAATATTTTAACTAAAATATATTTTTTATTGACATCATTTTATAGAGCTTTATGTGATTTTTTTTTTTTAGTACGTTATTTGAATGAATTTGTTCAGATATTAGATTTTTTTTTTAACCCGCTCTCCTATCCTTGCAGCCAGGGTAACGTGCCTTACCCCTTTACCATCTGTTACAAATCATTAACATAACTCCGGAGGCCTCCTTCCATCATTGGATTTAATGTGTAGAATGGCATTCTGCACCCCTGCTGACTTGTGTCCACTTCCATTCCTGTTTATATTTGCTTGGGCTCTAGATGAGAAAGGAAGTAACAGATTAGCAGAAGTAAAAACAGATTGGGTTAAACCGAAGAATAAATAAGTCCCAGGTCACAGGAATCTTAAATTAAATTGCCCTTGGAGCTAAGAAACATGGTAACCCTTCTTAGATACGACTTTAAAGGTGAACAATGCTAAAAATGTTCAATATCTCAGTGAAGACATAGAAGCTAGGAACAACAGAAGGATTCCTAGTTTACTGAACAGTCATATTAGGATCTAAATGCTGTAGGGTTTAAAGTAACACTAATGCTTTTAGAAAGAGGGTCCACTTTCAAAAAAATATCCAAGCTCCTCCCATTTTTTTTGAGATTCTATTTTAGAATGCAGTGATAGGAAGATGCTACAGTTGCTACACATTAAACTACCAGGTTGGTGACCTCATACTACTACAACATTCTAAATGTCGTGGTCCGTGAAAGGGGTGGAGCCTGGATATTAATAGTGCCACTCGCCTAGGGCAGCCCTTGCCAGAGGATGTTAAAGCACACTTCTGGTGTTTCAAACATTTTTGCTCCGTCCCCCACCGTTCAGCAAGCTTTAGCTCCTTCCAATTAATCGGGGTGATGGGAGCATGTAATGGACGTGATGGGGTTATGTAATGAGGGTGATGGGGCATTTATTGTGTATGCAATGTGGGTGATTGGGCATTCAATGTGTGTGCAATGTGGGTGATGGGGCATGCCGTGGGTACAACTGAAGGGAAAATGATCCCGGCAGATGCGTACTCTGTAAAAGATCTGGTGCAATACAGTTCAACACCCATTGCAAGTATAGTTATTATTTGAGAGTCAAGTGGGAGGATCAATAGAAGCTGCAAACCTGATATTTGCTAGAAAATTAAACATATTTAGGATACAGATATTCAAATTGTAATACATGCATACATTTTTAGAATTATTTACCTTTAATATGCATAACATAATTGCTTTTATGCATATGTAATGGCTTCCTAAATACTAAAAAAAAAACAATTTTAAAAAACGCATAAAAGAAAAAGGTAGTTCCTTTTAAGGTTGAAGTGGTCCTTCAATGTATGCATTTTCTTGCAATTCTACTAACACAATATAGAGATCCTTTTTAGCCTTTGGATAAACCTTTAAGAATTGGCTTGTATCAATCAGTTTTCCCTTGAAGAGCTAAACCCTGTTAATAATGATTTGCATTTGCCCAATATTTAAGGTTTCAGAAACCTGGACCTTATACACTGTTAATTGGTATAGTAAAGTAAAAATAAAAGAACTTTTTTTTTCCACGCAACTGAGTTGAGTTTCTTGACGCTCTCGACAACTGCGACAAAACCTTTTAATTTTGGAAACAGTTAGTATAAATTCCCATCAACAGTGCATCCTCAAAGATTAAAAAAAACAGCAATTATGAGTCGGTCGGCAAAGTGTGCATCACACCACCCGCGAACACACAAAAGAGCGTTATTAGGTTCGATTTTTAATTGTCCCTTCCGCGTCACTTGCTAATATATTTAATGAATACTTACACAGCCCAGGCGCAGTGTTCCTACGACTGATCTGACATATCTAATTAGTTTGGATCTTGGGGAACATTGTATTTGACTATCAAGTGATGGGGTTTACCGACCATGGCAAATAACATTCTTCAAGTGATAAATGACCATCGTCTGGAGATCCAATGCAATCTGAACTGGCAGGAGATGAAGCCAGTAATCAGAAAGGTCTTTTCTTACGTCTCTTCTCTTTCATCATTTTTTTTTTTTTAACTGCAAGAAGGGAAAAAAGATATAATAAAAAAATTTTCATTTTTTTTTTTAGTGGCCAATGCGTTTCTGAAAGAGCCCCAATTAATATATCCATGTAATACTTTTGAAAATTTATGGTAAGACACTATGTAGCATGCTGGGCAGCAGGCCCTGTTCTACAAGTAAGCTGTCATGTTTGATATCTGTCAAAATACACAACTCTTTTGATTCCGAAATCTTCTAGAGGTACCTAATCAGAAATCAAAGTGAACTTGTTCAATGGCTACAATGCCAGAATTGGTCAGAATTTAAAATGTTCACTGAACCTCTATTTGGAGGTTGAATAATACTAGCCTTGCTGGTAAGCTTATGACCAACAGAAATACATCTTCTGCTAGAATTTGGGCTGTATTTTCAATTGAAAAAATATAATGGCAATGTTACACCTCTTTTCGTGGCTTATATATTTCTACTGTTGATTTTCTAAGTTTAATTTTATCAGTAGAGTTCTACTGAATAATTAAACCAAGTAAAATATTAATTAAAACCATTAATTTAACATGTGAAAATAGAATCTGCAACCACGAAGAAGAATTTAAGAATTAAAGGAAGGAAAGGTTAAAAAGCATGTCCTGTTTCTCCGGAGTAAACCAGACGTGTATCTTAATACACGTGGATTTACGCTCTGCTGTGTCTGCCAGCTGAGACACAGCCAGTCTAGAGTCTGGCGTCCACCGACAGTGTCAGCATACGCACAGCCAATCGGAGTGTGCAGACATCTTGGGTCAGAAGGATCCGATCTTCCTTCATCTGACCCAAGGTTCTAAACAATATGTCCGCTCCTTGATAGAGCTATACAAACAGAGATGGCTCAAAAAGGTGCTTCATTTATATTATTTAATAAAAAGCTTGTATTTTTAAACTGCAATCCTTCAATTAAACAGAACTTCATTTTTTGCCAACTATTGTCCTTTAAACATAGGGATAGCAGAAGGCCCCCCCGCGGGTCACAGGGTCATCAAAAACAATGATGTAGTTGAATTTCTAGCTTACTGGAAACCCAGTTTATAATCATCTAATTATATAATTCTGCCTAGGTTCTTTGCATGCCAAGATAATATAAATTGAACTGACCTCCAGGTGCTTCACTGAAGTTAATGCTTCCTGTAATATAATTTTGACCAGCAAAAGAATAATACAAAAAAAAAAAAACAACATATATTAAATTAATGACCGAATATAAAAGAGAATATTGCAACATACGCACAACACAACTGAAAGTTACAATTACTATCCCCATAACAAATGACTAATAAAAACACCAAATGCAAAATTAATATATTAAATCTTGAAAAAAGCAAAATATACAATGTAAGTATGGAGAACACATGCCTCATACCCGCCAGGATTTTTGTTAATGTTTTCTGAAACCTCCCCCTGGGACAATATGAAATCCTGAATTTTTTTTCTTTCTATGTTGTTTATGTAACATGTAATTAAACCAATCCTGCCTCTAGTGTTCTGCATCATTATTAAGGAACCTCGGGAAACTTAGAATGAGTTAAAGAAGGCCTAGTCTTTCAAATGCAGATCAGGCTATATGAAAGCACACTTCCTTAGAAAAAGATCAATGTGTAAATGTTATGCAATGTCCGAGGAGGTTGGCATTTTATAGCAAATGTGTTATTTTATTTTCTGGTCATTGACTTTGGCATTCTAGCTCTGTCTTGATTGGTTTAGAACACTGAAAGCCAATCAGAATGCGGTTTTGATATGTGTGAGGTTATTGTTTAGTTTGTTTTTTTGTAGCAGTATAAAAAACAAAAGTAGGCAGGGCCCATAACATTTATATATGTTTTGTACTATGTTAAATAGACGTAATTTATCTTTATCAAACAAACTAAACAGCCAAACAGGAAGATGAAATCAAGTGCCTGTTGGTAAATAGAATTCAGCGGAAAGAGTTCTAAGCACGAGATAACCTGTCAAAAGTTTTATTTTATGTGTCAGATTTGCTGTGAAGGTCCAATAGTAACAATACTGCATTGTATTACAGTGTTCTGTGTCCTGTGGGCGTGGATTTAAAACCAGAGCAGTGTATTGTGCGACAAAGGATGGGAGTCACATTGAACAGGAGTACTGTAAACATCTTGTCAAGCCAAATATACAGAAAAAGTGCCGTGGGGGGAGGTGTCCCAAGTGGAAAAGTGGAGAATGGGGGAAGGTAAGATTCATTATTTTGTGTGTTGTGTTCACCGCAGTTTCTAAAAAGTCCATATTCTGGGCAGGGGAGGAGCATTTGCATGTTTTGTACCCAGAATCTTGAGATTTGGCATGTGTCGAGCCTATGGGACAAACCATTCTACTCAGCGTATCGGAATGTCTTAGCTTTACGAACTCTCGCCAAGCTCCACCTATTTTCAGGGAAGTTCCAACATTACGGACTGCTTCCTTCGCACCCCCAAGAAGACAAAAGGCACATCTCTGTGGGCATTGATCTAAGACGGGGACGTGCAAGTTTCTCTGTAGTGTGGCGCATAATCAGAAATGCATACGCGTGTTGGGCAGCATTAACTTTTTTATATTTACCGTAATAGTGAAGAAAAGCTTGTTAACTGTACAAAAATGTTTGCTTATTTAGTAGTAATGCAAAATGAGTTCAGAACAAGTTTAAAATAACTTTATCTAGATAAAAGTCTAATTTATAGGGAGAATGAAAAAATGGGCAGTTAAGTCAGGTGGACCTCACATTGGACACCCCTGATCTAGGATATCATCTGGTAGCCCCACCTATTAAATTCTTGTGCTGCCCACTTATGGGCATTTTATTTAAAGTATGTGCCCTGACGGCGCCAGGGATATATCTGGGTCTCCAAATAAAAGAAACACAGCCATCTTTCATACCCCTACTGAAACATTAGCTCAAAGAAATTGGAGGAGCACTACCAAGAAAAATGCATTTGCTCCTCTTTAAGTATTATTTTTTTATTAAAAGAGTTTATCTGGGTGATGTCTTTCAATCTTACTAAAAATTAAAAAAAAGCAACATCTTATTGTCTGGCTTTCAATCAGAAGAGGTTTAAACTTTGTCTATGGGTCAGAAAGGAGGGGTGGCCCAAAGCAGAAAAAGTGGCAAACAGATCTAAACAGAAATCATTTGCAAAACAAATGATATTGATGAAGTCATACTCTGTATAGTAATGTAGAGTATCCATGGATTAGAAGTCGAGTGGGTTTTAGAATAGAAAATAAAAGCCTTTATTATTTAATATAGTTTTTAAATGATTCAATCGGTTTAAATATACATTAATGTGATTATGGGAATATATGTTGACGTAGCTTCAAAAATTGCATCAAAATGCATGCGAAAAAATGATTTGGAATGGTGTCGCAATTATTTTGCCTTTGAAGATTAGCAATAGTTAAAGAGGTGGAAGTGGGGGAGACCCTCAACTAATTCAGATCCCCTACTGTGGGGCAATGCTGTGGAAATAGTAAAGTGTGTTAATTTGATGTGACCTGCAAAATTAAGTGTGGCAGGATTTGCGAGCAGGCCCCCTAACCAGCGGATTTAAGCTGTCAGTTAAACGCGCCAGGGGTCTATCATTTCCGAATTTTTTTTTTTTTTTATCTATAGGCTCAGCTCATGTATGACTGATTCATGCATTACCGGTCGTGTGTTACTTGGGGCTTCCTGTAGCTGATTTTTAATAGGCTACTGAGAATGGGAATCACCATGAGTCTTCTCCATCTGCTTTGGATTAATGCGAGAGATCTGGGTACAGATCTTCCTGTCCTTTTTTTTAAAAAAAAATGTAAAAAATAAAAAGGATTCTCAGGCAGTATTTTATGTTAGAGCGTCCTTCCATTATTCACGCCACAGAAGTGATGTGCTCTTTTGTTTGGTTTTCAACAGTCCATCACTAGTCCTGGAAAACCTTCTTATGCCAAACCCCCCCCCCCTCCCCTCCTCTCCTCATTCCCCTTTGAGAAACTCCCACCGCCATTGAAAAGTTTATAAATGAAGCAGTTGGGGTGAAATGTTGGTCAGCAGGAATAAAACAGGGTAACTTTTTTTATCGCTTCCTTGAGTCACAGTTTATATAGGAAACCGAGGAAAGTAGAGACACATGTTTGAAACGGTATAGTCCAAAGTGTTTAAATATTTAATATATCAGAACTTCGCAAGTGTTAACAATTACTGAATCACACATTACAGCTGCAGACGGGTCCTTTTAAAGTGAAACAGATGAATAATAAAGTAAAATAAAAAATCTGTGATTGCTTTCTATGAGAACAGGACTTGCGTTCCCCATCAGAGTAAAAACTGAACATAAATTAAATGTTGTATATGTCTTGTATAGATTTTGCAGTTGTTTCTATTACCAAACTTTTTGGGATGTGTATGTACAGTCTGATTATTAGCAATGAAAATCTGGAGCAAATTAAGATTACTGGAGGTGAACATCTTGTTTTGAGATCTTGGAGTGAAGATCTTCATTTTACTGGGAGCCTAAGACAAGAGTGGGCAGTACCCATTCCGTGCACTAGGTGGTGGTGATGCTGTTCGTGTCAGTGGTCAGTGCCTGGCAAAGGTGGGTGGGGCCATTATGAAAGTGGGTGAGGATATTCCTTTGTAGCATTGTCAAAGTGATTGGATGGAGCTGTATGGTGCTCCAGAGAATAAAGGGGGTATCTGGGAGGTCCACCAATCAGCTGTCAAGTCCCTATCTTTCTGCTTAAATCCAACAAGGCGCTAGGCTTCCGTGATCATTTTTGTAGCAGAATACAAAGGAGAGTGATTTCAGTGAACTTTAAAACTCCCCAAACCCCGAGCATTACAAAAAAAATATTTAAAATTAAAATCCTTCAAGGGCAGCTCATTAGACTCCTTTCTGGAGGCTGTGACTAGAAGTGTCTCTATGTGAGCAGCGGGGGCCCACAGGGCAGCTACTTTGGACCCCCAGGAATCAATGGGCCCTGGACAGCTGCCCCGTTTGCCCATGTTTTTTTTAAAGAGCCAGGTCCCAGGCGGATGTATCACCCGTCCCCTCCTGATGGCGGCCCTGGTTAGAGCTAGAAAACTAACTTCAAAGCAGTGTGGCATAGAGCGCAAACACATGCTGTATGAATAGGGGAATCCTACAGATCTTTGACAGTGTAGAGTCCTGCTTGCTAGATTTACAGTCTGTAGTCATTCTTAAAGTAGATAGCCATGCATACATAGCATGCCTACCAAATTATTTTCTTACTGCATGCATAACATTTCTGACAATCTGAAGCCTGTAGGGACAACTGTAGATAGGTTATCACAAGATTCCGAACAACATGTCCGCCCCGATAGTGTGATACAGAGCAAAGAGGGTTCTCTGCACTAATGTATTTCTATTCTTTCATTAAAGCATTTCTATTTAAAATGCCTACACTTGATGCAATCTTTCAATACACATAAGTACATTTTTTCCCTACACTTTTAAATAAATGTGCATGGGCAGAGATTTTATCTGTGGTGTCAGAGACAACTAGGGCATCGAGAAATCGGGACAGAGGTTCCCAAATCGAGAAAGCTGAGTATGGCATAGTACTGTTATTGATTCCAATTCCATGGGCCCATGCAGTGAGGCCAAGTATATGCTTTTATTGTTTTATACAAAAGTCTAGTGGAGGCAAGCATGCTGTAGGTAGACCGTACTCCCAAGCTCCGCCCCCCAGTGTCGCAAGGGGCGAATAAGGACACTCCCACTCTGAGGGCACACCTTCCGAAGTGCCGAAGGGTTGCCCTTAGGTTTTGCCATGCTTTCTACAGACATCTCAATAGGCTTAACAATAGCCTCAAGCCCCAAATACCGCCAGGTGGCAACCCTAGTTTTCTAGAAATTTTCGAGAAATTTGGCCTAGTGCCAAAGTTCCGTCTAGGGGGGAAAGGTGGCAAGCCTAGAATTCTGTCATGCAGGTGGAGCATGCTGAGAGATGGGCAGGTTTAAAATGCCAATCTCCCATAGAATAGTGAATAAATGGGTACATCCACAGAAATGTTGTCAGATAGGGGCAAAGAGAAAATGAAGGGCAGATGCTCACAGTAGGGCAAACTTCCCATCTTTTTGTTTCTGGACCCCCCGGAGTGAAAAGGGGGACAGAGTCTAAAGGGGACGGAGTCTAAAGGGGTCGGAGTCTGAAGGGGACGGAGCTACGCAACGACACGTGAATTCAACAGACGTTGAATGAACCGGCAGCACTGAGTTGTAGGCTACACGGTACAGATACCCGGTGTCCGGAGCTCAATACTCCTAGATTAGACTGTTTGCCTCTCTGAGACTCAGTTTAAATGCAATGCTGCCTGTGCACTGTGCATGAAATTTAGGACTCTTGGCAACTAAACAGTAGGGTTTATATCCCAGATGCTAATGAGCCTCGCTGACATATCCCCTGACATGGTTATTTCCCAAGTACTATAAGACCCCCCCCCCCCGGTAATGGCTATAAAGTAGAACGGTTCACATATTTGTGCCACTGCCCCACCCACAGCCCTGCAAACAAGGCTTACCCACGCTCTGTAAGGAATTAAAGGACTGGAAACACAGACCCTGGTATCCTCTGTACCACCTGATGCATTAAACAACGTGCACTAAATAAATGGCAATTCCTTCTGTGTGTACATTGCCTAACAAAGGCTGGCATGGCTCGGTGGCACGGCTAATACAAACTCGTTAAAAACACACAGACTAGACAGCGACACAGGTGGGAAAGTGGCCAGTATATGTAGAGAGTGTTTGCTGCATGCCACACAATAGCATTGCTCCCAAGTGTCTCTATTTGTGACCGAAATCACTATTTTGCCCCTGATATCTAGAAATTCACAGCAATGAAACTCAGTGTGATTAATATAGTAGGGGTTTGTAAATAAAGATCTGTATTTTGATTCTAAATGGAATGCGATATTAAATCAACAGGTATCCATTGGTCACATAAATATTCCCAGTGACGCCCCACCCATAGCCACACCTTTACCCATGTTCCTCCTTCGCCATGTGAAATGGGGGTATGCAATGGACAGACAGATAGGGGTTGCCACCCAACCGGTTATTATACCGGCAGGCTGGTAAAAAAAAAAAGGTCAGCTATGTGGCAATATTAAGTCTAGCATGTTTTTTGTTGTTTGTTTTGAAGAGGAGGAGGCGACCCTATGGACAGTCAGACACAGTCTCTACATATATGTGTGTGTTTATGTATTAAGAGCAATTCTGTGGGTACATTTCTTAAAATGGCTGCAAGAAAAAAAGGCTATTTGTTTCCATGGTGACTGCTCTACTTTTTCAACTTTGGCCAGAATTGGTCTTTGTACCTATAGTTCTATGCCTCTTGCCACAGAAGATATATGTAATATTTATATATGTAGATATGCAAACAAAAATTGTATATATTATATACAATATATATATATATATATATATATATATATATATATATATATATATATATATATATAGTATAAATAGACATACATAAATAGTGTAAATATAAGTATATATATATATATATATATATTTTTATATATATATATATATATATATATATATATATATATATATATATATATATATATATTATCCATTAAATATTTACAATAAAAATCCTCCACTGTCTTAGTGAAACATAAGAAGGAATGGAATGTATAACTCTGTTCTCCAAGACCCCTTTTATTTTTTTTGTTTTGTTTCTAAAGTGTATTCTTATTTATTTATGTTTATATTTTGCAGTTTATAAATGTATCTATTTTTCATATATATTCTTCATCCAACGAGACGCTATATCTTTTAGTTAACCCTCCGCTTACCATTCCCTGCTCTGCAGTTCACTGCACATAAAGATGATGAATTGCACCCCTATTTACTAACATACCATGGTTGAGTGAAAAAAAAAGTGTTTTATAATGTTAGTTAACTTCTGTGGTTATTATACAGTGTGGTCTATTTAAACATGTGTTTATTCTCAAACATAAATGGGCAGCGTGCACATAATTACTGTTCCAAAATCTGATTACTGGACAGCTGTAACCAATAAAAAAAAATATGTTAAAAAGGTGCACAGTAAATTGTTAAACACTATGATTTACGTTTGTCTGTGAATGAAATTAATTTTTAAATGAAAACTATTTTTTCATTTTTAGATCTTTACATTTTTTATTTTACGTCGTAAAAGGACCATTAATTAAAAAAAATCTATATATTTATGCCGGTGTGTAAAATAACTTGCCGGCAGATTTATATAGATAAATTCTAGATGTTCTTAACCTGTTAGTTGCTACAATGTCTTGCCGGACTTTTCAAAATACTCTTTTTAACTCAATCAAACACTCGACAGGCAGGAAATGAAAAAGGCGAATATAATATCTCAAAACGAAACATAACAAAATAATTCTGTAATGTAATAAAACAAATATGGCAGTGAAGGTGTTAATTTTTTTTTTTTTTTTAAATTTACGCGCCAGAGAGGAACCTAATGGTTTGCGCGCGACCTCCGGCAAATCAAGAGTTACTTAGCTTTAAAAAGAATTGTGTTTGCCGTTATATGTCAAACATAGCAAGATAGAAAGAGAGGACTTACAGATTATCTGTTCTTGTTCTCAGTGCTCAGCAACGTGTGGACAAGGGGTACAGAGGAGAACGGTTGAGTGCCATGTTGGACCTCACAAGGCATCCACAGAAAGTCTTTGTAACGTGTCCAGGAGACCTGTGTCCGAGCAGTATTGCCAGGAAGAGGACTGTCCCATTTACACTTGGAGAGCAGATGAATGGCAAGACGTAAGTTTTGGAAAAGCTCATTGGGGGGGAGGGGGGCGGCTCCATTAATATTCAAAACACACTATTAAGACGTGTATCGTGACGCTGGTTAAGTCTCGCTTTACTCCTGTGAGGTGTAATCCACTACGCTCTTAGATTTTTGTCAGATCGCCAGAGTTTTACACTCCGCAGGGTTTCCGTCTGCCCCTGATACAAATCAGATGACTGATCGGGAATTTTCTCTTTTTTTTTTTTTTTTTAAGTCCACTTGTGTGCATGCCAAAAAAAAAAAAAAAAAAGAGGGACTAGAACTAGTGAACGCTAAAGGATTTGTAACTGACACAAGAAAACCTTTACGTTATTTAAGCTGCAACATTTAACGTTCTATGGTCTTCTTCGGAACGCTTGATAACTTGCAAAAGATAAACATGAAACGCGTTAGTTCACATAAACACTAGGAAGAGGAGGATGGCTGAAGGCACCACCGTTTTAACCCTTTGATTCGGGGGAAATTGTGGTTCTTTTTCTGCTATGGAAAAAAGGTTAATCAGGGTGACCTTGAGTGGAATTTCTCACTCTTTATTACCAGGCAGCTGGAGATCCTTAACCCTACTCCGCTGAAGTTATTTCTGCTATTGGAAAGGATTATGTGTTGCGTGCCTGTTATTTCTGTAGGCACAGAACTAACTCAAGGCACAGAAAAATATAAAATAAACTTATATTTGTATATTTTTCATCATTCCTTTAGAAGCCTGGGTGGGACCGTCTGAGAGGAAATTAGCATTTACAGGACAACTGTAGGCAAAAATGGTTAGAAATGATGTAATAAAAGAATACAAAAGAACA
This sequence comes from Pelodytes ibericus, assembly GCA_036172795.1. Classification (NCBI taxonomy): domain Eukaryota; kingdom Metazoa; phylum Chordata; class Amphibia; order Anura; family Pelodytidae; genus Pelodytes; species Pelodytes ibericus. The sequence goes on along the minus strand of CM069865.1, from coordinate 75,152,956 downwards.
TCTTATTGATCTGTATGGTGCTATCAGCTCCATATATCTCTTCGCTCTGTATGGCTCTATCAGGAGGCAGACATTTTGTTTAGATTCTTGGCTCAGATCTTCCTTCATCTTGGGTCAGGAAGATGTAACAGCTCTGATCCAAGATTCCTACCAACATGCCCACCCTTGATAGAGCCATACAGAACAAAAAGGGGATGAAAAAAGTTACTTTATTTGTATTCTTTCTTTGAAGCATTTCTCTACACTTGATGCAATCTCTCTGTTAAATGTAAATTTAGGCTTAATCAGGCCTGTGTTATGGAGCTCTCCATTTTGCATTTCTGCTACCCTATACCCTATGCCTATGTCTGTTGTCACAGAAGATATATGTAGTATATATAGATAGATATACATACAAAAATTGTATATGTTATGTATATTGCAGATATATGTAGTATATATACAAATTGTGTAGATATAACATATATATATTATATATATACGATTGATCCAGTATATATGTACACTAATAAGCCACCACTGTTTAAGTGTATTTATATTTACACTTTGTACAGTTTATAAATTAAATTTCTGGAATTGTGTTTCTTGTTTCGTTTCTTCATCCAACGAGACGCTACAGATATACACGCAGAAGCACATGTTGAGTGCCGTTTGACGGATCGCATGATAACTGCCGAGCCAGTCTCACTCAATCATTGATTGCGCAACCTTACGGCATCTGCTAGCGGGCACCTGGCCACCCAAATTCTCCAGAGTTGGACAGGGATTATGTTTATAAATATAAATTAACAAGTTCCTGGTGTCTATGAGAGCATGTCTGCCCCAAGAGCTAAGCAGGATGCTGAGTGTTATTAGGAACTGGGGTTTGGATGTTCTCCTTCCCCAGTTATCACTCACCTCAAATAGTACATACTTTAAAGGACAACTGTAGGCAAAAAAATAGCTTATGTTTAACTGAAAGATTCCATCAAGTGTATTTTCTGTGAATAGAGATGCTTTAGTGAAAGAATACAAAAAAAAACACCTTATGGAGTAATTAATGCTTCCTATAGCTCTAACGGGGCAGACATGTTGGATAGAATCTTGGGTCAGCTCCACATTGACCTTCATGCAGATGAGTGAAGCTTTGCCCCAAGATTCTAAACATGGCTGCCCCCTGTTAGAGCTAAATGAAGCAAAGAGGGCTTAATAAAGTACATTTGTATTCTTTCATTAAAGCGTTTCTTTGTAAAATGCCTACACGTTATATGATCTTTTCATTAAACGCAAGTAAATTTGTTGCTACCATTGGCCTTTAATGTTTTAAATAATATATAGAACCCTGATTAGTTCAATACTTGTCAGTAGAAAATGACAACGTAATGGCCTTCAGTGCCCATCACTCTCAGTCAGCCTCTGTACCAATTGCAGCTCCAGTTAGCTACAGCTCATAATGGGTTTTTTTTTAATATGTTCTATACAATTGTTCCATTTTTACTGTGTAGAGGAGATTTAATTGTATTTATTTATTTTTAATACAGCCATTATCTCATCTAGTTCAGAGATCCGGACAAATTAGAATACAGTACAGGGTTAAGCTATGTGTATGCACACTGTATTTGTATATACAGCTGTCTACGTCACCTAGTACTGTGTTTAATGGGACTCTCTGTGCAAGAGATGTATGTATTAGTGTGAATCCCTGCCAGGATATATTAGTGTGTATATAACTATGTATTTTAAACACTGCTCACGTGACTGCAGTGATAAAACACAGACTTTTGGCGTAAAGGACCAGTCTAACCTGGACACAAAATACTGGTAAAGGGAAGGCATTAAAACTGGACAAATACTCATTTGAACACTCACCTTTTGCAAGCTTTCTCCCGGGAGTTGGACATCCCACTTTGAAAATGTAAAAAAACTATTGTCATTCCCAGCATTTTTGGGGGATCAGTCAGATGATTCCCATAGAGATGCAAATGGCTTAGGGCCAGAGCAAGAAATATATTGCCAAGGATTCGCTGCATCTGTTTGTATTCAGAACAAACTCTGAAACGTACAGGTGAAACACTACTTAGCGCATTAAAGTTAGTTTGATGTCTGGAGTGTCCCTTTTAAGAAGGGAGAGGAAAAGTTCATCTTTGATCCACCATGGAAGTGACTGTTTACCCACTTGAGATAATGGACTGCGTGCCTGGAGAGTTTGTTCCGGACGTAGTTTCTATTCAATGTGACATGTCCCGGAAGAGTCACTTTAGGAATTTTCACACTTCTGGGAATTACTACATGGGAAACCCAAATAAAAGCAGGAATGTGTGGTGTCAGGTGTCCCTCAAATCCACAGCAGGTTCAGAGGAAGTTTGCCATTTCGTAAATTAACATTCCCTCCTTGGCTCCAAGTCATTATCCAAAAAGGAACCATTTATTAAAGAGAAACAAACAAGTGGGAGAACATTGAAGCTCATGAGTATGATAAAACCGCGTGTTGCAAGGATGTGGTTGTGGCGAGAGTCATCTCAGGAGGCCTGGGGCCATTTTGGATTGGCCCCCCCGGCTCTCTCCAGGGCTCTGAGATTGATAAAAATACTCATCCACTGGCACTTGGTGAGCGGCAGATTTGGTCTTTTTCTCCCTAGGTGGTTCTTCAGCCCTATTTGGTTGCCCCATCTTGTTTTAAAGTCGGTTAATGAGCCATTTAATCATCGGTTCTGTGGAGCTCTGCAGAGATGATATTGGCACATATTTCTCAGTTCCCGTTGACATGAAACCCAGAGATACTTTGTAAGTTTAGGAAACTGGGGGGGGGGCAGAGCATATCCATTTTGGAATACAGACTGAGCTGCTGCTAGTTTTTAATGCATCCAAGGCATGAACAGCAAATTGGACCTTCTCCCTCAAACCTAGCCTCCATCAGTATATAGTTAGCCAGACACTGATAGTACCTATTAGCATATACTTAGCCAGACATTTGGCTAGGGCCTCAGTCGCCACATTCTGGCTACAGATCGGAATACAGAAACTTGAAATATGATGCAATGAACTTAGGCAATCCTGTCAAAGTAAAGCATTCCTGTTAGTAGTGAATTACATTTTCAGGACAAAGTGTAATTCAGACAAACACATCACTATTTAGAACACCCAGAGCAGCATTGATATGCAGCAATGGGATCCTACATCTTTCCTTCTCCACTGTCTTTATGTGCACTACTAAACAGTCTGTTACTACAAAGGGGAATATCTTCCCTTTTATCTGAAAGTCTGCCAACAGTAAGGACCCAGGTCTAATGTCACCAATACAGTTATAAATTCATTTTTTTTTTTTTTTTCTAAAAAAGAATCTCTAGGGTAGTCTTGAACAAGATTCATTCACAATTTATCAATATTTTGACTAGGCAGATATCTTGTTCAGCACTTAAATCATTTGCCAAGATAAGCAGATTTTTTTTTTATTTATTAGTGGTTTACACTGAGAGAATAAACAGTCATGAATAGCTTCCAGCCCCTCAGTGGGAGGGGTTAAATTATTGGAAGGATAAATTGTTTAACACCTTCACTTACCCTGCATAGACTTTTGTATTTACAAACACTAGGTGGATTATTTATTAATTTACCATCAACTGATCCAAGTTAAAGTCATCTCACCCCCTTTTACGGAAGATATCATTTAGAATGTTCATGTGGTCGCTGACCAGGTAGCCTAAATCACAACATTCTAAATGGGAGGAGCTCGGCTATGTTGTGCTCTGAGTAACTGGACTCCGATATAATGGTATATTCTCTTAATAACATTTAAATAAGAGTTTTTTTTTTCTCTCCCTAAAATACTGCTGTCCTTTTAAAGCTGCTAAAAAAGGACGAGTAAGTTTGTCCTTATTATTGTGTAAATAAATCTCAGCCTTTTCCTAATTTAAACACAGTGGTTCTTTTTGTACTTGTTTCAAAGACAGGCTTTCTAAATGAACTCACATGTTCCTGTCCGTTCTTAGAAGAAGATTCTGTTATTTTGAGACAGCAAAGATTTCAAACAGTGGACAAGGCAGTAAACTAATCAGAATGGATTAGGTGCGACAGGACATGACAGACTTTATAATCGTTAAGGGATAGCGCACTTTGTTAATGGTAAGATGCTGTTTGGGAAACCAAAGCTGAAAACATGTAGCACAAGAGGCTGATATGTGGGCCAGATTCACCATATAAGGTAGTGGTTTGCTATGCCTATCAGTGCGAAATGTGTTCTTTGCATATCAGGCCACAAGGTGATGTCATAAGCAGTGGACACCACCGACACAGTTCTAAAAACGTATTTTTCTTAATCTATACAATTACTTACAATTCTGCTAACACAATGTATATTTACGTTCTCATTGTAAATAATGTTTGGGTGATGTAGCCCATTTATTGCTGTTTCTAGGTGAGTTACCTCCAAAACTAGGCTCTGTCTTAGACTGAAGAAGATAAAACAGACTTTCCTTAGACTGTGAACTGGATCACAGTTTTGCACAAGGGTTTTTCCCAATTAAACCATAGGGTCTACTCAATAAAGAGTGAAATTACGGGAAATTGAGATGGGAATTTCAAAATTCTCCCATTCAGCTGCATTGGAGAATTTTTCCTGTCTCAATTACCTGAAATTCTCTCTTTATTGAGTAGACTCTTATGTATGTTTAATACATAGCTTGAATGTTAGTATTGAGCTCCAGAGGACCGGTACAGGCTATTACATGTACTGGAGAGACTGTAACCCAATCTCAACGGGTCACACAGCACCTTAGTCCTACAAGCTACATTTATGTTCTTTAAATATAATGTCAAACTGTCTCTTTTGCTGTGAAGGTCTTTGGACCCCTCCTATTGCTGTGAAGGTCTTTGGACCCCTCCTATTGCTGTGAAGGTCTTTGGACCCCTCCTATTGCTGTGAAGGTCTTTGGACCCCTCCTATTGCTGTGAAGGTCTTTGGATCCCTTCTATTGCAGTGAAGGTCTTTGGATCCCTTCTATTGCTGTGAAGGTCTTTGGACCCCTCCTATTGCTATGAAGGTATTTGGATCCCTTCTATTGCAGTGAAGGTCTTTGGATCCCTTATATTGCAGTGAAGGTCTTTGGATCCCTTCTATTGCTGTGGAGTTCTTTGGACCCCTTCTTTTGCAGTGAAGATCTTTGGATCCCTTCTATTGCAGTGAAAGTCTTTGGATCCCTTTTATTGCAGTGAAGGTCTTTGAAACCCTTCTATTGATGTGAAGGTCTTTGGACCCCTTCTATTGCAGTGGAGGTCTTTGGATCCCTTCTATTGCAGTGGAGGTCTTTGGATCCCTTCTATTGCAGTGGAGGTCTTTGGATCCCTTCTATTGCTGTGAAGGTCTTTGGATCCCTCCTATTGCTGTGAAGGTCTTTGGACCTCTTCTATTGCAGTGAAGGTATTTTGATTCCTTCTATTGCAGTGAAGGTCTTTGGACCCCTTCTATTGCTGTGAAGTTCTTTAGATTCCTTCTATTGCTGTGGAGATCTTTGGATCCCTTCTATTGCTGTGAAGTTCTTTAGATTCCTTCTATTGCTGTGGAGATATTTGGACCCCTTCTATTGCTGTGACGGTCTTTAGACTCCTTCTATTGCTGTGAAGGTCTTTAGACTCCTTCTATTGCTGTGAAGGTCTTTGGACCCCTTCTATTGCTGTGAATGTCTTTGGACCCCTTCTATTGCTGTGAAGGTCTTTGGACCCTTTCTATTGCTGTTAAGGTATTTGGACCCCTCTGTCTCTGGCACGCTCGGCTTTATACCAAATCAGAATCTAATTATCGTCAGGTGTTTTAAGCATTGAAGTCCCAGAATACAGTGCACAGAGCTCTAATTCCAGTGTCCTCTCTCTCCTCAGCCTCGACGACCAATACTTGGCTTTCTGAGTGGACATTGGAATTAAGCATCTCGTGAGTCCTCACTTACCCATACAGTTTAGCGAACCCCGGTGAGTATGGGGGTTCTTGTATCTAAGGATGCAAACATTACTAGCATTAGATTCACTGCCCCATTAACACTTTTTAAGTCGGGATGGAGGGGAGGGCGGTTGGGAGGTAGTTTCAAGGGCAGCTTCATCTACAGTGTCTGAAAATTATTATAAGGTAATTACTGTATTATTTATTTATTTATTTATATCAACCATATAAGTCTTTTCATTTTTTCCCCCTCAATTTTCTCCTAAAAACTGCTGTTGCTGTAGCAATATTGCTTCCTATCTCCACCTGCATTCCATTAATTGAATCATAGAGAGAGGCTGATTCCGCAATACTAGCTAGTGACATCACTTCCTTAAAGAAAGGCTTAAAACTTCTGCAGAGGGAGCCGGACAGTACTCCTGCTCAATGATGTCATAGAATTTAGAGGCCCCCGGTGAAAATAAAAATATGTATAACCCCTGGTGTGGTTTGCTAACAGTTAGGGCACCATACAAGGTGTTATACATATTCCTTTCTTAAACACAACTGGATTATCCCTAAATCCTGGACCTTGAGGACAGATTTAAGAAGCACTGATTTAGACGGGCTTCCCTCTTGGTCGATATAACTCAGCTCGCTCCGTGGAGAGTGCATAGTCCATTTGTAGAACAATATGTTAATACCATCATTTTTAAAGGATCAAAGTTTATGTAGACAAACAGATTTATTTAGGTTGAATAGTTATTCAAAAAGGGTGACCTTATGCTGGTCATTTGTAACACAGGCATCCTCCCACTGCTGTCTATAGGGTCCCAATGAATTATTTTGTCATTTTGGAATTCTCTAGGGCAGATATTGACACTGTACAGTACGGTCTTATCTAACCGGAGATTGTACTCCTTGGATTCTAGAAGTTGGGAGTTGTCTGTCATAAAGAGATTTAATAATTTAGCTGTCTGTCATTTAATCTGGTGTGTCTCTGTGATATATTAGCTACAAGACTCCAGCGCCCCCAGAGATCATCCTCCGTGCCTTGTTCAACTGCATCCTTCTCTAAATTTATTAGAGGGAAGCAACTGCCACCAAGTGGTCAAGCACATGAACTGCATGCATGCAGAAACTTGCACTTTTTCTTAAATAATAGGGGTGTCTTTGTACTCATGTTAGATAAAAAAAAAAAAAGTCTAGGGTATTATATTAAATAAACTGACAACAATCTATGACAGAAAATGTAAGACTTCCAATAAGCAAACTCTACAATTAAAAATGCTATTGTGTTCTTAAAGAGACACTGTAGTTAAATAATAAATACAATTTTGTTTGAAATAAAGCTTTATAAAAGGAATTCCACTGAAATACTCAGTGTGACGTCAAAGCCAAGACAGAGCCGAATACAATAAGGATGCGTACATGGTAATGAGTCTATAAAAGGAGGATAATATACTTTTTACTGCAGGATAAACGTTCAGTTCATTTTGAACAGTGTAGTTGATTGAGCTCAGTTTTTTGCCCAAACCCTGAAAAAAAGGTAAAACCTGACACCTAGTGGTTATTAATGAATATTAATCTGGGGAAACATTCTAGAAATGGAACACTCAACAGGAACATTCTATTGGTTTCCATGGTGATTGTTCCACGTTTAGACCTTGCCTCATATCATAATCCTCGTTCTTGTCTATTCCCCCAGTATTCAGTGTCTGTTGATTTCAGAAATGTTTATATAATGATCTAGAAGTTTAAGTCATGCGCTGGGCTTCTTTTTACTTGCAGTGCAGCAAGACTTGCGATAAGGGGTTCCGATACCGAAAAGTAATTTGCCTAAATCAGGACAAAAAGGATGTGCCGAGTTTTCACTGCGGTGAAGAGAAAAGACCAGTGGATGTAGAAAACTGCAATTTACAATCGTGTGAATATATCTGGATAACGGGAGAGTGGTCAGAGGTATTCCCTAAAATTCAATGTATTATCTGTTATAATGGGACAGGAGGCAAAGGTTACTCTTTTCTGGGTTTTTAAAAAACACATGTCTCATAGAGCATTCTCTGGGGGGGTTTCATATCCCTCTTTTTTGTTCTCTGACACTCTTCAGTTTAGTTCCCTGGTTTTGTTGTCCCTTCCGTACTGTATCTATGGTGAGTCATCACACCTTTAGTCTACAGAATCTACTTAGGCCATGCGGAGGCAATCTGTGGCCCTCCAGCTGCTGATGATCTGCATCTCTCATAATGCTCTTTCAGCTAACAGGCTGGCAGAGCACTATGGGAAATGCAGTCCTGCAACATCTGGAGTGCCGCAGTTTCCCTACCCCTGACTTAGGCCACCGCTTCCACTGGAAGGCTATTCCATGCATCCACTACTCTTTCAGCAAAGTTATGCTTTCTGATGTTACTCTTAAACCTTTGCCCCTCCATGAATTAGTTTAGTAGCCCTTCTCTAAACTTTCTCCAAAGTATCCATATCCTTCTGGAGATACGGTCTCCAGTACTGCGTACAATACACCAAGTGAGATATCACCAGTGCTCTGTACAATGGCATGAGCACTTCCCTCTTTCTACTGCTAACACCTCTCCCTATGCAGCCAAGCATTCTGCTAATACATCTCCCTATACAAGCAAGCATTCTGCTAATACCTCTCCCTATACAACCAAGCATTCTGATAATGCCTCTCCCTATACAACCAAGCATTCTGCTAATACCTCTCCCTATACAACCAAGCAGTCTGCTAATACCGCTCCCTATGCAACCATGCATTCTGCTAATACCTCTCCCTAAACAACCAAGCATTCTGCTAATACCTCTCCCTATACAACCAAGCATTCTGCTAATACCTCTCCCTATACAACCAAGCAGTCTGCTAATACTGCTCCCTATGCAACCAAGCAGTCTGCTAATACCGCTCCCTATGCAACCATGCATTCTGCTAATACCTCTCCCTATGCAACCAAGCATTCTGCTAATACCTCTCCCTATACAACCAAGCATTCTGCTAATACCTCTCCCTATGCAACCAAGTATTCTGCTAATACCTCTCCTTATGCAACCAAGCATTCTGCTAATACCTCTCCCAATACAACCAAGCATTCTGCTAATACCTCTCCATATACAACCAAGCATTCTGCTAATACCTCTCCCTATGCAACCCAGCATTCTGCTAATACCTCTCCTTATGCAACCAAGCATTCTGCTAATACCTATCCTTATGCAACCAAGCATTCTGCTAATACCTATCCCAATACAACCAAGCATTCTGCTAAAACCTATCCCAATACAACCAAGCATTCTGCTAATACCTCACCCTATACAACCAAGCATTCTGCTATTACCTCTCCTTATGCAACCAAGCATTCTGCTAATACCTCTCCCTATACAACCAAGCATTCTGCTAATACCTCTCCCTATACAACCAAGCATTCTGCTATTACCTCTCCTTATGCAACCAAGCATTCTGCTAATACCTCTCCCTATACAACCAAGCACTCTGCTAATACGTCTCCCAATACAACCAAGCATTCTGCTACAAACAAAAGAGGAGAGATCCCAGTTGGGGCAAACCAGCTCCACCAGTGGCTGTAAAGAAATACTCTCAGGATTACCGGATTGCGGGTGCTTCGTGTCAGCTGTAGAGGCAGCAGTGTTTCGAAATGAAAGCACAAAAGAACGAAAACGCAGGCACTCCAAATTCCGGTGAAAAAATAAATCCAAAATTTATTGTGAAGAATTCGACGAAAAATAAAATAAAACAACACAGGAAACAAAATGTAAGAGAAAAGGGACTTTTATAGCCTATGATTAAGCGTGTATGATCACGCAAAACGCTTAAGGCGAGTCCCTTTTTCCTTCTCTGTTACATTTTGAATCCTGTGTTGTTTTATTTTATTTTTCATCGAATTCTTCACAATACATTTTGGATTTATTTTTTCACCGGAGTTTGGAGTGCCTGCGTTTTCGTTCTCTTGTGCTTTCAAGCATTCTGCTTCTCTATTACATTGTCTACTTACTTTTAAGTCAAGGAACTTGAGCAAGTCATTGTACGTCTCAATTAAACTAATGTTGAGTTTGACAGAGTTTGGATTTACCCTAGCCTTGGAGCATTTATTTTTTCCTATTATAAACTATACATTTGAGCCTATAATTTAAAAGTTGTCAAAAGCAGGTCAGCCTGTGCTTCATTTTCACATTTTTATCTCTACAATTAATCCAATTTAACTTTTATTGTTACCATTTTGTCTCCAACATGCGGCAAATCAAATTATTTTTAACATACCGTACATTAAGTGATATTTCAACATATATATATATTTTTTTTTTAAGTGCAGAGATTTATTTGATCTTGCCTATTTATTTCTTTTTTATTATGTATTTTATTTTTATTTGCTTACGCCAGTGTTCCGTCACCTGTGGCAAGGGGTACAAACAGAGGCTGGTGTCTTGCAGTGAAGTCTACTCCGCCAAGGATCATTACGAGTACGGATTCCAAACTTCGGCAAACTGTCTGGGGTCCCAGCCCCCCAATGTCCAGGGCTGCCATCTGGGAGAGTGCCCTGTCTCAACTTCCTGGAGAGTTGGCAATTGGGGAAAAGTAAGCGTGTCTTCAAATTATTACCAAAACTTTCTAAAGATTTCTTACTGAGATTTGTAGATTGTGTCAATGGCATCGACTCCGCTAATTAAAAGAAAGTATTGCAAGCATTCTGGATCACAGCATGTCCACATACGTACTCCTGGCTGAAGCGTTTGCCAGAATTATATTAGGAAGTCGGTAGATCGATTTGTTGCCACCTGCTAGGTATATGTTCTGTGTGTTGTATGTTATCTGATGGTGAACAGAGCACAAAAAAATATATATTTGATTCTACAGACACATAACGACTGACTTGTCATATGTAGGTTATAAGGCTTGGTCAGTATGATGTCATCTTAAAGGGGCAGCATCACACAAGGCATCCCAAAAATATTGTGCTCAAGCATTACATCATGTCTTTTAGTTTTTTTTTCCCAAAAAACTTTTTGATCTTTTTCAAGTTGCATGTAAAAAGTTTTATGGATTTTTTTTTGCTGTTGCTGCTGTGATATCCGTCATGACTGTCTTCCCAAAACCCTCACAGAGCTGGCTGAAGCCCCACTTAAAGGGAGTCTGTCAACCTAAACATGGTTTACACTGTGAATGTAGAGAATACAATATTATGAAAAATGTTTGTGTTTGCACAATTGCAAGCTAACACAGAAAATATAAAGATTTTATGTGTTTATTTATTTTATGTGTTTTCTTGCAATTCTGCCAACACAATATGTAGATCATTTTTCATCATTTTCATTCTCTACCTTCACAGTACAAGGAATGTTCAGGTTGAGGGAGTCCCTTTAAAACACTGCCTTTTATCTGTTTCTCCTACTTGTATGATGAGTTCCAAACCAATACATCCAATACCTATTATTATTGATTTTTTAGTGTTCGGTTACGTGTGGAACAGGATTTGAGCAGCGTTCTGTCCAGTGTTTAACCAACAATGACTTGCCGAGCAACTTGTGTACTTTGGATCTGAAACCAGAGGAGAGGAGGCCGTGTTATAATTCCCATGACTGTAAGTGTCATATATGAATAAATATATTTTTATTAGATTTTATTTTTTTTTACCTTAAAAGAGTAGTCCACATTTTTCACTTGTTTTATAATGTGTTTCATTTAACAGTGTCTATAGTTTAAATTCATTATTTTATAGAGCTCTTTTATAATTCACTTTTCTCATATGCTGATGGCTATCACCAGACAGGATTTTGATTTGCCTTAAAAAAAAAAAAGTCTGCTAGGGAGTGTATAGTGTCTAAAAGATCTCCCAATTATTCTTTGTGCAAGCAACAATACTGAGCATGTCAGGACACCTGTCACGAATGGGTTGCTGGATGACATGAGACCCTGAGCGCCGAGTTCATGAGTTCATTGCTTCAGATGTAGCTTGGGGCCCCAGGTTTGTGGCACCACATTCCAAGGTCCTGTGATAGCAGTTGCTGTATCCAGTTTAGCCAAGGTGGGAAATAAAGGAACCCTACAGACATCATGGAGCAGGCATACAATCCATTAATTCATTTATTTAAAATGCCTCCACTTGATGCAATCTTTCAATTGAACAGAAGTTTATTCTGTCTTAATATTGGTCCTTTTAGCTAAAACCTTGATTTGCATTTTTTAGGTGATTTACCCAGGAGTTGCCAAGATGTTAAAATGTTAAAGAGTGTCACTGAAGATGGTGAACATTCCATTATGATTGAAGATAAAATAATACAGGTAATGGTATACTGGTGATACAGTGTATCGATGTGCATTGAATTTTGTGTTCAAGACTTTTATTACAAACTATACTATGTCTCGCTTAGGTGTATTGTGTAGGAATGAAATCGGAAATCCCAAAGGAGTACATTACTCTGAGTGAGGCGGCAGAAAATTTTTCCGAAGTGTTTGGCTACAGGTAAAAACTAGTAATAATCTGAACATATAACAATGATATGCATCGTTGTCAACATACCAAGCTTGTGTCCCGGGTAGGGTTGCCACCCAGCTGGTAATTTACCGGCAGGCCGGTAAAAAAAATGGCTTGCTGCCAATGTTAAGTCTATGGAGGCACCAGCAAGGCCGGTATTTTCTGGTGGAAAAGGTGGCAACCCTCGTCCCAGGAAGTGGTGGCAACATGTTGGGTTGGAGTTATAAGGTGCGTAATGATGTGAGATGGATCTCCAGCCTCATCGGTAAAACTGGTACTGGGCATGTGGAGCCTAAACATTGCTTGTACTGCGAATCGAGAGAATACAAAATGATGAAAAATGGTCTATGGTTTGTGTTGAATTGCAAACAAATGCATGAAATAAAAATGTTTCAAATGTAATTGTGGTCTCCTGTTGACGCATGACATCACCTGTGTCTTAACTTGTAAATTACCGTATTTATCGCCGTATAACACGCGCTGGCGTATAACACGCACCTCATTTTAAGAAGGAAATTTTAGGAAAAAAAACTTACATTTCAAATAAAGAACTTTGAAGCCCAACATGCCATTTTAATATGCCAGGATATTGCCCCCAATATGCCATTTTAATATGCCAGGATATTGCCCCCAATATGCCATTTAATATGCAGGGTATTGCCCCCAATATGCCATTTTAATATGCCAGATATTGCCCCCAATATGCCATTTTAATATGCCAAGATATTGCCCCCAATATGCCATTTAATATGCAGGATATTGCCCCCAAAATGCCATTTAATATGCAGGATATTGCCCCCAATATGCCATTTAATATGCAGGATATTGCCCCCAATATGCCATTTTAATATGCCAGATATTGCCCCCAATATGCCATTTTAATATGCCAGGATATTGCCCCCAATATGCCATTTAATATGCAGGATATTGCCCCCAATATGCCATTTTAATATGCCATGATATTGCCCCAATATGCCATTTAATATGCCAGGATATTGCCCCCAATATGCCAGGATATTGCCCCTTAGTATGCTCGTTATGCCACCCTCCTCCCCCCTCCTCCCCCAGACCCCAGTACTTACCTCGTTCCTGCTCTGTCCCCCGGTGCTCTGAAGCTGCGTGGCTGTGAGGGAAGCATTGTGAGCTTCCCTCCAGCCGCGCGGTCAATAAAGTTTGTTTAAAAAAAACCACACATTTGTTGACCGCGCGGCTGGAGGGGAGCTCACAACGCTTCCCTCACAGCCACACGCAGCTTCAGAGCACCGGGGGACAGAGCAGGAACAAGGTAAGTTTTAGATTTATTTTTTTTTCGGCGTGTAACACGCACACATAATTTTCCCCCTATTTTCAGGGAGAAAAAGTGCGTGTTATACGCCGATAAATAGGGTAACTCATTTTTAATGAGAAATGTGCAATTTGTATATCAAGCCCCAAGGTGATGTCGAGACACCACGGACGCATTTATAACATGTATTTCTCTGATGCATTTGCCAACACGGTGTAAAGATCATCTTTCCGCATTTGCTACATTCAGAATAAAGCAATGTATAGGCGGACCTGTTAAGCGATGTATGTCTCCTACATTTCAGATTACAGAATCCAACTGAGTGTCCATACAATGGGAGCAGAAGAGAAGACTGTCAGTGTAGGAAAGACTACACCGCGGCTGGATTTTCTGCTTTCAGTAAAGTGAGGTTGGATTTGGAGTCTCTGCAGATTATAAGTAAGTGCCTAATTAAATATTTAGTTCTCTAGCCTGGAGCTGGTCACTTACATTGGCCAATTTGACTAAATGTCCCTCATTGAAAGTGTAATGTGACTGGTTGTGCACCATTCAAAAGATATTCTGGTCTTTGTAAAGGCAAAGCTATTGGTCTTCCATCTCAAAAAGCAGAACTCTGTGGCTGCAGACAGAGCTGGTCCAGCGAGCGTCTCCTTTCCTCATTGGTTTGTTGGTATCCATCATGCGGTACAAAACCAATAGTAGGGGCAGTGGTGTATCTTGGTTTTGTGCTGACCTAGGCATATAAAATTCGGGCACCGCCCCACCCACGTTTTACACCTACGACATGCCCCATCACCTATGCTGCACACCCACGACGTGCCCCATCACCCCATTACATGCCCCATCACCCACGTTGCACACCCACGACATGCCCCATCACCCACACACATGCCCCAGCACAGACATTAAATGCCCAATCACCCCATTATATACCCCCATCACCCACATTGCATACACACTAAATGCCCCATCACCCCCATTACATGCCACCATCACCCTCATTACATACCCCCACCACGTCCATTACATGCCCCCATAACATCACCCCGATTCATTGGAAGGAGCTAAAGCTTGCTGAACGGTGGGGGAGGGAGCGAAAATGTTTGAAGCACCAGAAGTGTGCTTTAACACCCTCTGGAAAAGTGCCAGCCTCTGGCAAAGTGCCGCCCTAGGCACGTGCCTTGTGGAAGATACACTACTGAGTAGGGGAGATGTGTCTGGAGATGTGTTGGGTATCACGGAGGCTCAATGACATGGCAGACTGGAAGTCTCAGAATCTCACAATAATGCTTCATAGGATCATCATCCCAAGGCCTTTTTAATCAGACCACAAGTGGTGTTCTGTTTGATGTATAGATCATCTGAAGGGTTTAGTCCATCTTTACAGACAACCCAAGCAGATTTAAATACTTTGAATACTTTCACACATGGTCACTGATAACAAGCTGTATTTAACAAGTAACATATTGAAAATATCCTCTTTTCCCCCATCAGAAGTGGGCAAATCTCATTATTTTATTTTTTTAAATAAATATTTTGGAAGCTTTCTTGTGTTTAGAGCAAATAATCAGCTGCTATTAGGTACCTGGTGTAGAGTGTGGACTATACCAGAATGTAGGGTCTACTCAATAAATAGAGAAGGAATTGACATGGGAATTTAAAATTTTAGGTCAAAGTAGCCATGTTGGAAAATGTTTGCCCTTGGTGATTTTTTCCCACCTTGGCTACTAGGGTTGCCACCTGGCCGGTATTGTACCGTCAGGCCGGTAAAAAATTGGCATCTGGCCAATGTTAAGTCTATGGAGACAGTACCAAGGGCCGGTATTTTTCTGAAGAAAAGGTGGCAACCCTATTGGCTACTTAGGCCTTAAGTTTGAAATTCCTGTTTTAATTCCCTGCAATTCTCTTTTTAATGAGTAGACCCTTATATAATTGTAGATATTAGAAGAGTTTCTTTATATTTAGTATGTTTTGTTTTTTGTTGCTTCAGCTGAATGTGATTTCTTCCTGTGTTAAAAAAAAAACAACAACATAAAACTGTATAAAAAAAATGTGAATTTTTTTTACAGAATCTCACAGGTAATTAATTAGCATTTCCTTTCTGGGCTTCATTCCTTGTATCTATTACATATTGGAGATGTGCAGTTGTTCCGTAGAGCTGTTATTTTTTTTTTTCTATTTAGTCAGTACAGTTTTAGGTTTGTCATTCAGAAAATTAAACCTATTGATTTAATCCCAGCTCTGTGTTTTTTTTTTGTTTTTTTTTACACAGCTACGGATTTGCAGTTTGCACTAACCCATGATGGACGACCTGTTCCATTCGCCACAGCGGGTGATTGCTACAGTGCAGCCAAATGCCCGCAGGTAACAGAGCATCATTCTTTCCAGCCGATGCAGGCATAGTCAAACTCAGACTCTACATCATTACTTTGCATTATTCTTAGAATGCAAAAGAAAACAAACAGGAAAATGGTTGCCCTGGATTATCCAAATAGAATGATAGTATTATTATCATATTACATTTATACAATTAAAGCTTGTGAGATACATTAAAGGGACCTAAACATGGCTTATAGTGTGAATGAAGGGAATAAAAAAAACTATTTTTACATTGTGTCGGGAGTTATAAAAAAAGGGGCACTTGCCGTTATCCATACAAAATGGCAATTGTGTTTTTTTTTTTTTTTTTTTAAAACACACAATCGCCACTTGTATACGGTAATTGTATACATGTCCCCCATTGTGTTAGCAAAATCACAAACAAATGTCTAAATTAGGTGAAAAATGTGTGTGGAATTTATCAGTGCATAAAACTATATAAATTGGAGCACTATTGTAGATACAGTTGAAAATTAGCTACTCTCCGAGTATCCGAGGAGAAGCAACAGCAAACACTATTTAAAAAATGAGGAGCAAACACTGAAACCAGTTGGTGTGTTTTCGGACATCTCCAATAAAATATACCTACCTGGATTACAAGCATCGTCCGGCTCT
Organism: Pelodytes ibericus; assembly: GCA_036172795.1. Lineage (NCBI taxonomy): Eukaryota > Metazoa > Chordata > Amphibia > Anura > Pelodytidae > Pelodytes > Pelodytes ibericus. Next base: position 75,136,293 of record CM069865.1, on the reverse strand, counting down.
GTATGTTACCTTCTTTGGTGAATTTTTACAGTATCTGGGATCTGATGATCCTGCTTGGAGAAGTATCCATTTAATTAAACTGCTCCTCCGAACTAACACACTTGAGTCCCTGGTTTATGACATCACCTACGACGTAATATGCAAATTACACATTTGCCATTGAAAAGCAGTTCATCAAGCCACAGGTGATGTCATAAGCAGGAGACTCTACAGACACGTTTAAAACATCTTTTTCTCCTAATTTAGGCATTCGCTGGCAGTTTTGCTAACACAATGTATAGATCATTTTCAATCATTTTTTATTATCTTCATTCACAGTAAAAACCATGTTTAGGTGATACAGGCCCTTTAATTGAGAACATCTGGTTTTCTGTTATAAGACTTCTGTTTGGCATTTTCAATCTTTACCTAAATAATGACCATCAATAGTTTTTTTTTTTTTGCTGTGAATTTGACATCTGTTGTGCGTTTGTCACTCTAACAAAACCACCATTTTTTTTTAGGGTCGTTTCAGTATAAATCTTAAAGGCACAGGCCTCTCAGTCTCCTCGTCGGCGAAATGGATGTCGCAAGGGAACTACGCTGTGACAGAAATCAAAAAATCCCCCGTAAGAAATAGATCTTATTTCCTAGATCTCTTGGTTCACACACAAGGTTTTATCAGTATTGCATCCTGCCCATGGCCTAAGACTAAGCACTAGCACAGGGCGAAATGCGTAAGGTTGGCTGCTTCAATTTGCTGTGCCCCCCACACATTGTCACTTTATTTCGCAATCATTAAAAATCAAATTTTTTAGGGGAAAAATATTGCCTTTTTTTCCCGTTTAGAGTCGCAAGCCTTTTTCTGTATACCGCCCAAACACCCCAGCTCCAGGAGGACTGTCCTAACCTGGAAACGCAGTATGTGTACTGGTGCTTTAAATCCCATGAACAGGGAAGACGGGTATTGAACATGCACAGAGCTGATTGGCTAGTGGGTGTCAGCTGACTGGCTTTAACACTGTGTTGACCCATTCACTCCCCCTAACCTACTGTAGTCATTTTTTCAGACACCATGTCAATTGAAACCTATGCAGGGCTTTTTGCTGTGCAGCTACAAACCCCAATGCATTTCGCATTTCAAAAGTATACTAGATATTTGTCACTTAAAACTAATCAGCCATACTGTAAGCCACTCTCCCAAACATAAAAGTGTCCTTCTTTGACCACATGCAATTCTGTTCTCTGCATTCACAGATTAAGCTATGTCTAGGTGATACCGTCCCTTTAAAGGGACACTACAACTTACATTAGATGTAACTAAATTATCTCTTCATTTAAAACAAACACATATATAAATCATAAACCACTGTTTGTTTGTTTTTAAATGATTGCATTCATTGCATATAAAAGGAAAAATAAAATTAGGTGTTTATCTCCAGCATCCATTTTGAGAATATTTCCCATGATGCATCATCATCCAAAATCTTCCAGCCAGTCTCAATTTAGAAATGTTGCCAAAGCAACCTGTGTTCACTAGTGGGCAGGACTAGGTGGCTGTGTACAACTTTTATTTTACCTGCCTTCCAACACAAAGAGAGGATTACCCTGATCAAACAGGATCATAACTCCGCCCCATTTGATGTAATAGTTACATTACCCTCCCGTTTAATGCAAGTCTATGGTCAGAACTCTGACTTATAGACTGCATTCTGTGTCCCCAGCCCCAAAGTCACTAGTGGGTGGCACCCAAAAACACTATATTTCACAAAACGGCGCCCAGTCACACTTGTTTAGTTAAATATTTCATTCAATACAGTCACATAAGAAAAACAAAAGACTTATCTGAACTCAACAATACAAAATAAAAAAAAGTAAAAACCTTTCATTTTTTGGTGGGAGTGTCCCTTTAAGCGTATCACACACTGACATGAATGTGAGTGGGTTTTAATGGCTTCTTTTTTTTCTACTTTTGGCTAGCTTCCAACTCCTTAAAAAAAAAAAAAAAAAAAAATTAATGGGAAAATCTACTTAGTAATTATCACAAAGCCAGCTTTTCTCTGTTTGTCATTTTTTTTTTATCTAGAACAAAACTGGAAGAGGTCAGTTAATAGTCAATATTTTTTTATTTTTTTTTTAAATCAGTCTCTCGGCACCAGAAAAACATATTGATGTTGGCACATCAAAGTGCTAAAGGAAACAGCCAGTTCATATTCTTTATTTCTTTATTGACAGAACTCTGACTTACAAACAGCCAACTCCTGTATTACCCCGTCATTTCAATGTTCTGTGTGAAGGAAATCCTTTGTATTAGAAAAATGGCCCTCCTAGGTTAAACCAACAGAGTTTTGATTGAACGGTGGTAGATGGAGTTGTTTATTCTGCTCCTTGCAAGACAAAATGTGTTACATGACTGTGACCAAAAAAAGAACTTTCTACACATATAAAATAAGTGATATTTTACTTAACCCTTTAAGGACCAGGGATTTTCTAAGACGAGTTAACTCGTCATAAGGTCGCGAAGGGGTTAAAGGACTAGTACCAGCAAAAACTAATTTATGTTTAAATGAAAGATTGGATCAAGTGTAGACATTTGAAGCAGAAATTATTTCATAAAAGAATAGAAGTAAAGCATCTTATTGAGCCCTCTTTGCTTGTATAGCTCTATCAGGGGGCAGACATGTTGTTTAGAATCTTCGGTCAGTAGAATGAAGATCTGACCCAAGATTTCTGCCCCCTGATAGAATTATACCAAACAAACTCAATAAAGTAATATACCATATTTATCGGCGTATATAACACGCACCTCATTTTAAGAAGGAAATTTCAAAAAAAAAACCTTAAATTTCAAATAAAGAACTTTGAAGCCCAATATGCCATTTTAATATGCCAGGATATTGCCCCCAATATGCCATTTTAATATGCCAGGATATTGCCCCCAATATGCCATTTTAATATGCCAGGATATTGCCCCCAATATGCCATTTAATATGCCAGGATATTGCCCCCAATATGCCATTTAATATGCCATGATATTGCCCCCAATATGCCAGGATATTGCCCCTTAGTATGCTCGTTATGCTACCCTCCTCCTCCCCCCCTTCCCCAGACCCCAGCACTTACCTCGTTCCTGCTCTGTCCCCCGGTGCTCTGAAGCTGCGTGGCTGTGAGGGAAGCGTTGTGAGCTCCCCTCCAGCCGCGCAGAACAATAAAGTTTGTTTTAAAAAAAACACACTTTGTTGACCGCGCGGCTGGAGGGGAGCGCACAACGCTTCCCTCACAGCCACGCAGCTTTAGAGCACCGGGGGACAGAGAAGGAACGAGGTAAGTTTTAGATTTATTTTTTTTTTCGGCGTATAACACGCACACACCATTTCCCCCCTATTTTCAGGGAGGAAAAGTGCGTGTTATACGCCGATAAATACGGTATTTGTATTCTTTTATTAAAGCCTTTCTATTTAAAGTTCTCACATGTGATGCAAGCTTTCAATTACTTTATTTTTTTGCCGACAGTTGACCTTTAAGGGACACTTCCATCTAGCTTATTTTCTGTATGTATGTTTTTGTTTTTTTGAAAATGTACTTCTTATTATAAAACCATGTATAGTCCGCCTGTCGGTTTACATTGAATATAACTTCACATGGGCCGCTAAAATCAGTGACATCACAGGAGGCGTGCTGTCTCCCGATGCAACTGTTTTCAGTTTCTGTGACCTGCCTAACCTATGTTAATGCTAAAAATATGAAGGGGAAAAACTGCTTTTTAATGCGTTAATTTCGACAATCACAACTGTACATAAAACAGTGCCCTCACACAACTGAAAGTGTTAGTCAAACATGTCTCGTTATTCCTTTCCCACGTAGTCCTGCACCAGTAATGAGGCAACTCATGTAAAATTAAAAGGCTGGAGTACTAAAGAGTAATCCATTGACGTAAGAAACATTTGTCTACACAGGATGGTACCAAAGTCATTGGGAAGTGTGGTGGTTACTGCGGAAAGTGCATCCCATCGTCTGCAACTGGCCTCAGCATTCAACTATTATAGAACTGGTAAGACCAAACCCTATATCTACTGTGTCTGTAGACCTCTTTCTGAAGGACACTGAGATGGCGATGATATGTTCGTTTTTTGGAGTCTGTTCGCTCCAGAGTTTGTATCGCCATGTCAGGGAGCTAAAACTTCAAGGAACTTGACCACAACTGGGCCAAACAACCCAGTGATAGCAGTACTCATTCGATTGTACAATTACTTGGGTCAAGTACGATCTCCATTAATCTTAGCTCGGTAAACAGTCATCAAAATATGTGTTGGTGAACTGAAGTGACCAGCTGTCCAGACACTCCACATTGAGGTCAGCAGCTTCAGAAAAAGAGTGGTGGGACCTTACAGAGAGTACTCTGTGCTGGTGAGTTCTAGGTAGCTCAAAATCTATCGGAATGTTCCGGGCTTGGCATACAGTTGCTAGGATAGATCCATACAGTAGGTTTTAGTAGATCTCCACATTAGGGTTTACTACATGCTTTCAGGGTTTTAGTATATTATTACAGCCTTTTTCAGCTGGATAGATACTTGCAGTGGTCTTTAGGGGATCCGTATTCTAAGCTTGGATCAATCTTTTGGCTATTGTTGAGCAATTTAACTGGCTGCTTGAACCTCAATATGATGCCATTCGTTCCATACTATCAACTTTCATCATATTCACAGACCTTTTTCTTTTTTTGTAGGTGCTTTTCACAATAAGAAGTCATTAGATGGATGAAGAACAGTGTTGCAATACCTCTACAGTCAATGTTTTGTACATGTGTATATAGATGTCTACCAAACAGTGTATTATATAATATTTATGTTTGTAATTATTTATTTTTGGCTCAATATACATATTTGTAAAATATCTCTATCAAGTCCTTCCCGGTGGGATGGCATTTGATTTTTTTTTTTTTTTCAGCGCATCACCTTGCTGGGACGTCCATCAGCAAAGTGGCGTTGGCTGCTCTCCGAGTTATTAAAACCTACGCGGTCCGTCCGCTGCATTTTCCATGCTCTTCCCCACATGTTGACATGAATGATGCCGTCATATCTCGTTTTTACTTGTTTACCGTCCATCCAGTTTTTAATCCAATTGGCTAATTCGTTTGGGTTTTGGTGCTGAGCAAGTAGTTGTACCTCCACATGTTTGGCATTTCTGCTAAATGATTAAGTTGGCAGCAATTATGGAATTTACTAGGTGGGACATTACTGATTCCGCATTAATGAGCCCCCAGTACGTTTTTTTGTGCCTTTAACCAGCAGTTGAATGCCCCCTTGCCGTCCTTCTTGTGCCAGTAAAAAAGGGGCATTTCTCACTTACAACCATAAGTGTTCTCCTGAGACAACCTAAGGTAGTGTTTTATCTTCAAGTCTCCTTAGGAGACCAATGGCAGCTCTTATTGGTGGGAAATGCAGGTTAATACAGTGAATGAATTTAAGCATGCATTGGATAGGCATACGGCTCTTATAGATATAATATTTACGAAATTGGCCAGACTAGAACCATTCGGGCTGAACCGTTCTGATCTGCCGACGACACATTCTATGTTTAAAGGGGACCTGGTCAAGGACCCCTCCATCGATTACACTTGTATCTTCGACTGGAGAATAATATGTCACACAAGACTAAATATATTATAATTTCAAGCATGGATTTAGTAGATACAACTCAATAATTCAGTGCCTTTTCATTCAGCCAGCAATGAAGAGAAATTCAAGGAAAATAGGTCACTTGGTAACAGGAAAACTGGACCTAAAGCCATTTTCGACCAAAGACCTAATGTATACAAACCAATCACGGTGCTATTTCCTCACTTAAATTCCCTGACATTGGCTGCCATCCAGTCTATAGGGTGCGTACGGGCCAGTTTTCCTGGTACAGTTTATCCACTAGAGGTCTAATGCTAATGTAGATACATTTAAAGGGGACTCTGTCATCCAATTATTGTTTATACTGAGAATGTAGAGAAGACCAAAATGTGTCTGGGGCATCTCCTGCTTATGACATCACCTGCGGCTTGATATGCTAATTACACGTTTCCTGTTGTACTTTATAATCAGGGGACACCACAGACACATATTCTCTTAATTTGCATTTTATTACGCAAATAAATTAATTCACTGTATACATAATGTTTACCTGATGGGGTCCCTTTAATGAAACCTCTGGATGCATTAAAGGACGTCTGTAGCAAAAACATATGTCATGTTTAATTGAAAGATTCTATCAAGTGTAGAAATTTTAAATAGAAATGTTTTCATGAAAGAATATAAATAATGTATCTTATTGAGCCCTCTTTGCGCTGTATAGCTCTAATAGGAGGCAGCCATGTTGTTTAGAATCTTAGGACAGTTCTTCACTCACCTTGGTTCAGATGAAGGAAGATCTGACCAATCTGACCCAAGATTCTAAACAACATGTCTGCCCCCTGTTTGAATATAAATGCTTTAATGAAAGAATGTAAATAATGTACCTTATTGAGCCCTCTTTGCTCTGTTTAGCTCTAACAGGGGGCAGACATGTTGTTTAGAATCTTGGGTCAGATTGGTCAGATCTTCCTTCATCTGAACCAAGGTGAGTGAAGAACTGTCCTAAGATTCTAAACAACATGGCTGCCTCCTATTTGAGCTATACAGCGCAAAGAGGGCTCAATAAGGTACATTATTTACATTCTTTCATTAAAGCATTTATATTCAAACTATCTACACTTGATGCAATCTTTCAAATAAATATTAGTTCATTGTTTGCTACAGTTATCCTTTAAATGTTACATGTTCGCAATGTATGTTCAATGTTTCACAGAAATTGGGTTTTCTTGTAATATATCCGTGTGAATTTCTTTGTGTATTATTTAATGCAATATTTTATATTGAGAAAAAAAAGGGAATCAATTGCACTATGAGCTATAAATGAACAACGGAAAGACATTGCTAGGACTATTTATTGAATTGATAGCGAAGGTTTAAATATTGTTTTCATTTAAAAAAAAAAATTAAAAAGCAATGTTCATAAATATAGTGAAATGGAATTACATTGGCATATAAGTCAGAGCATTGTGTGAATTTGTACATGAATTGAAGCCTCAATCAAGGCCGTGAGATGTACTAAGATGTGATACGTTGAAAATGTATCCATGAATTGAGAGAAACCTCTCTAGATTAGTGCTACTTGATATGTGATTAGATAAGAATATGTATAACCTCTAGTGTGGTTCCCTAAGCGTTAGGACACCATACCATGTGTCATAGATATTCTTATTTAAACACAACTGGGTAATCTCTAAATCATGGGCCGTTTGGGTTGTCCTTGAGGACAACGCAAGAAATCTTTATAGAGGTCAGACGCATATTTTGGATTGCCCAGCTCTTTGGTATTGTATAGCTACCCTTTGGCAGGAAATGGACTGTCCTGGAAAATAGTGGGTAAGGCCAGAATGAAGTAAGGGATGTTGGTCATGATGGGCAGGGCTTAGTTAAAATATCCTTCCTTAAACTAGGTGGAGCCATCAGTAGTGGGTGGAGTAAAACAATACTCCCAGAAGTAGAACATTCTGATATTGACCGGCCAACTCAGCACTCTATTTTCTTTTCTCGTCGTGCATAAGGAAGTGGGAGTGGAAGTGGAGCATAAATGAGTGATAACTCTTCTCTATTTAGATAATTGTAGGATTTTTGCGGAAATTGATACAAATGTCAGCTTTAGTCACATTATATAAAATACAGTCATCATTTGTCGACTTACAAGTTACTTGCATTGATATCTCGCTTTCTCTTTTAGTCTTGTTTAAAAAAAAAAAATCAATAACAGGTTTATATTTTATGGCTTTTATCCTGCAGAGGTTTTTAAACAGAGGACCTTGAGTTTGAATGTGGTGCATGACTCGTTGACTCAGTGTATCAAGGAGATCTTGGTGAATGACTCTTGTTTACAGCAAGTATTTAGACAAGACTTTTGTGTCTCTTCGTGGCATGTTTCTAGTGGTACGTAAATCTAGACACAAGCAGTTTGTAAAGGAAATCATGAAGTCCCATTTTTATGAAATGTGACATTTCTATTTCTCCATAATCTAGTAAACAATAATACAAGATGTGCTCGAGTTTGAATAGGATAGTAGAAAAATGGTAGTACCCCTTTAACACCCTTTAACATTCAAACATGTTTACCATATCGTTTGAAAGGAGTAATTAAATACTTTACCTGGGCTTGTGTTTCATTGGAATTAAGTTAAGGAAGGATTATGAACAAGTATTAAAGTCTGTCTACAATTGTCCAAAAATTCCCCTTCTCATTGTTGTATGTATCCATTATGCAATCTATGCATCCATTCACACAAATCTGGTTTGTAATGTTTGTCATTAAGAAAAAGAAATGTACAGCAGTACACCTGTGGCGATGCAGCAGCTAATTTACTTTCTCTCTGCATAGAGAGAGTTTTCAAAAAGGAAATTAACACTCTTATGTTACATCGGGTTATGGAGTCATTATAGCTTATTGTACATGCTTTTAGTATAAGTGAAACACACCCATTTTTAATTTAAAAAAAAAAACAGTGACATCAGTTATAGAGAGTTACACTGTGCAGCAGTTTCCATGCTGAGAAAGTGCTCGTATTAGCCATTACAGTGGAATTAGCCTCCCTGAGTAAAACTCAAATGCAACAACTTTATTACACCTTAAATGCAGTTTCTAGGGGGCAGTGTTTTTTTTTTTATTATTATAATCCTCAGTCTCCATGGTTGTGAATTCAACATCAATGTTATATTTTAAAAATGGAATGACGTGAACTTAAATATCATACATAGCTCTTGCAATCAGCTCTTGCCTGACTACTTTCTATAAACATTCTTGTTGGAATCTGTTTAAAACCATAAAATAAGATCTGGCATCTAAACACAAGGGACTTGTAAATTAATGGCGATATATATATATATATATATATAATTGTGTTGAAAATCTCACAAATCTTTACATCCTGTAAATATTCTTTCGGCACAGTTGGCATGTTGCATCATATCCTCCTCCCCTGCACAATGGAGTACTGGGAGAATATTCAGTTTAACTCAGGAAACAAAACCCACAGCTCCTCCTCCCCTCAAAACCTACAAATGTATGGAAAGGTAGTTATAGCTTTAAATGCTTGTGTAAAAGTACAACTTTTATATTAGGTTCTCGAGGTGCCATAAAACAGGTTTAACGGGATTAGTTTCAATTTTTAGGTGACGGCCCACTTTAATAAAACTCAGAAGGACTTCAGTTCAGTTTTCAGGTGTACAGTTAATTCTTTTTTCTGTCTTATACATGATGCTGGTGCAACATTGATTTATTATTCATGGTTCCAATTTCCCAACTGTGATAGAACGATCAGTTGTTTTCATTGTATACAATGTCCGCTGTGAATTATACATTCCATATAATAAACAGCCAAGCTGTTTTACAAACCTCACATTTCAAAACATTTCAAAAAAAAAAAAAAAGCTTTAAACAAAAATAAATAGCTGAGAGAAGAGAAAATACAGAAAGGAAATGGTCATTTAAGTTTCCTGTATGAAAAGCGATTTACAAATAAAAAAAAAAATGGTAGACGGAAACAGAATAAGCAACCAGTTCGGAATATCCATCAACTTTATCACATTAGTCCTGATAGATTGTCACAAGGATTATTGTGTATTTTCATCTGTTATTAAGCATTTTATTTATGTATTCATACCTTTTGCTTACTAGTTTAGAGGAAGAAAAAAATATTTTTTGTGCTGCTATTTCCTGTATCACAATGAGCTAGCGGGATGTCTTGCTATCCCTGGCAGAACATACCATAGAGAAAGAAAATTGCTTTGGTCAACACTGTCAACCTCACTATGGCATGGTGCTACTCTATGATATTTATTACCATATTAGGTGACACGATGACCTACAGATCTCGGTGATGCAGGAAGTAGCAGCAAAATAAACTGTTTCTATTTGATAAACTGTTGCACATCACCCACCGTCCTTCTTTGCTCTTCGCGGCACTCCATAATGCAGTGCACCAGTGCCTGTATTAGACAGTGCTTACCACAAGGGAGCAGTATTGAGTTGACCAGTGCACCCCCTCATCTTCTGCACCCAGGTGGCTTTACCTGGGCATAGTTACTTCTCTGCATTGCATGTTATATAATCTACTGATTATTAACTTAATGTGTTGCTCAAGACTGCCATATTCCATATTTTAAATCTTTCTATAATTATTACCATCATTTGCCCATGGATACGGCCTAAATTCTTATCCCCAGACCACAGTAGCTGTTATCACTTTTTCATTAAACTCCTTTATTTTTCGGACTTATGTTATTCACTGTAAATTTATGTCGCTGTATGTTCTCCGCCCTCACCTTCATTTGTAATAACTAAAGGATATTAGCATGACGGACTTAATCCTTTAACTACAGAGCGCTGTGCAATATACCTATCCGGCATCCAACGGTCTCCCTGATTGGAATAATTTTTTTGTACTTAAAATACCACTTAGCTTTAAAAATAACTTTTGATTCTTTAATAGAGAGTTAGCTTTACATTATTCCTAGTTAGCAGTTAAAATGAAGGGGCTACTTTTAAGAGTATGTGTGTGCGATTTTCCACTATAACCGGAGACTGTACCTGCAGTAGATTATAAATTTGGAAGTATTTTATTAAAAAGTCGAATACATTTTACTTTATTCACAAACTCTACTATTCGGCCAATGTACTAAGATTAGAACTAGTTGTCCAAAGGTAGATCATCATTTATAACTCAAATTGGATTTATTATTTACCAAAGTTCAATGTATTTCTTGTCAAAATACAGTTGTCTCTTCAACCTATAAAAAGGCACCTCAAAAGAATTTCTTTTAATTATATGTAACTTTGTATTATTTGTATTATTTTTTTAAGTGTTTTATCCGAGTTTCTAACAATAACGTTACATGAAATGTTTGGAATTTGATCAGATTCGTTAATTTAGGATTTTCTAATTATTTTGTGTTTTTATATAAATCTATTCATGCACTGTATCTATATACTTAAGGGTTGGTATAAATTATATTAATTTCAAAGATGCAATATTTTGTTATGTGCTTATTGTAAGCATGCTATACTGTATATACCTCTACCTACAACTCTGGTGCTAATTATATATAAAAATGTTTTATATATCTGTGAGTTTTAGTTAAAAAAAAAAAAATGATGTGCTTCTCTCTGGAGAAAAATATTAGACTTTTATTCACTAAATTGTTACCCTTCTTTTTTTGTATTAGATATTTAATATGCACTGATAATAAATCTATTGTTTTTCACCTATTAACAAATAAATTA